>APFE030886206.1:0-113809 GCA_000404065.3 Pinus taeda
CCGAATCGAACATAGCATTATGAAGTACATAATCATGAATTCTCAAGCTGATATAGAATGGCGGGACATTGCTTTCCGGTGACTCACCATTGAGAGCTGGCCCAAAAATCAATTCCGGCTGATCATCCTCCACATTAACCGCATCTAACATTGGATCAGTATTGAACATCTTAGAAATTTGTGCTCTGTAAGTAGTGTTCTTCATGACTTCTGTAAGTGGAATGGACAATTTCAATTTTGAGACTTCATTCTCAATGCTGAATGCTTGATTTCTCTCGCTTTCTTTAGCCAGATTATCTCTTTTTTCTGCTCTATCTTTAGGTACATTTGATGGCTGATCCATCTTGTTTGCTGGAGCTGTTGGGGCTAATGAAGAATCCATGACTTCTTTACCCTTTCTTTGTGGAACAGCAGCACCATTCTTTGCCACATTTTCTGCCTTCCTTTGAAGTGGATGTATAGGTATGGTTCGGTTTCTTAGCTGTCTCTCTTTACCTTGTTGAGCTGATAAAGCATGTAGATAACCTCTTTGATATTCCTCAGACTCATCTTGAAGTGCCACATCATTAGATAGAATGTAATGCTCATATTGAGGTGCATAAGCATTACTTACCAGCTCATCTTCTTCCGTGACGTAAGTGGGCATGTCATCGGGAGTGAAAAAATTATTTTCCTCACCGGGACCTTCACCCTCATCTTCAGATTCTTGAGTAACATAATTTTGTTGAAATGGAGGTTGAATTGGTTGCTGTATTGCCGCCTCTTGTCCTCGTGGCTCCCGCTGTTTTATCCTATATTGGGGCTGCTGTTGTTGAACTCTGAAATTCGGGTTTCGAACTTGAGGTTCCGGTTTGCCAAGATTGAGATTTTGAAATGCCTTCCTCATCTCCTCACGAAGGACCTGGGAAGTGGATGTTGCCTCCTCTTTGATCGTGACCTTCTTTTCCGCCTTCATTCTTTCCCTTTTGTCATTCAAATTAGCCTCCACACTGACTGCAATTTTCTGCATGTCTCTTCTAATTGTTAGCGAGGATCTCGTCCCGTAGTGAAGTAGGCCACCATCGAACTACATGGCATATACACCGGATTCAAAACCAATTCGGGAATTTTGGAGAAGTGTCTGATTTTCTAGATGCCTCAAAATCATCTGAATAGCATTGTACACTGAATTAAATCTGATTATATAATCTTGAACAGACTCACCCGGAGTACGCTTGAGGTTGTTGTATTCGGCATTAATTTGAAGCGGATCCTTTCTGATCTCCCACCGATCCACGAATTTCCTTTCAAGTGCTTCTAAAGAGACAATACTACTAGCTGCTAATCCTCTAAACCATTTTCTTACTTCTCCGGCAAATTTTTGCACGAACAACCGCATAGTAACATCTTCTTCATCTAGCTCGTATAGATAAAAAAAAGTGCTCATTCTGTCAATATGTTGCTGCGCTGAAACACTTTGAGGATTGCCATCAAACATGGGAATTTTGCTTTGATAATCAGCTGGCATGTCATGAAGATTTGCGGAAAAACAAGGGGGCAAACCGGGCAGCCATGGCTCTAGAAGGAGGAGTAGGATGGGTATGTGGAGGAGAAGGGGTGATAGGAGGGATTATAATAACAGGAGGTGGAGTTTGAGGAGTTGCAGGAGTGGGAGGAGAACCACTGTAGATTCAGGATAGGTAATTATAGGTGAAATTGAAACAAAAGGAGGAAAAGCTTCGTGAGCCGTGATAGTAGATCCAATATGAGCAGAGATATTCTCAACAAAATCAGCAAGAGTAGTGGCTTGGATCCCTGACTGGAGATGTCTTAAAATGAAGTTTTCAACCAATTTATTATGTCTCTCAAACTCAACAGCAGCAGCAAAATCAGGGTCAGGAACTAAAGAATCAAGGTCACTTTCAGATTTGGTTTTGAACAAAGACAACTCAAAACTTTCATCAAAATCAAGATCTTCAAAAGATTTAATAACAGCAGGCGATGAATTAGATCTAACAAGAGTTCTTGAATCAGTAGCCAGCTTGTTTTCACAAATGGACTAGGAAAGGAAAAACCACTCAACCATATGAAAACTCTTAGCCTATCATCTAAAGCTTAGAGTCCATAATAATACTGGAAAGAGACTATCAATGAAGTGAAGATTTCAAAGCTCACGGAGATCGACTGAAGCAGCGTTTATCTACTAACGCTGATGTAAAACAAGAGCGTGTTCGAAGGCTACCTGGCGTATCTTCAGACTCCGTCTAAGACTTATGAAATAACACGTCAATGAGCAAATTACAAATTTGTTCTCCCCAGTATGGTCGCCAATATGTTAGCGCTTGGAATTCACCTAGGCTGAGATAGACAAACTCTCAAGGCTACATCAAACCATTTCACCTCGTAGCTAGCCCTACGAGGTATGAGAAGGCTCTCTCGGGTCAGATTCGGTAGATCTTTCAATATGATAAGCTGACCAATTAGGAAAAAAGATTTTAGGCTAGTAAATTGATCTGAAAGTTTGATTTTGGGGTTTTTAATTAAATAATGGGGTTTTTCTGGGCTGAAGGGGCAAGATCACAGTTTGAAACAGAAAAATATAATGAACAACACAGATTATTAACGGAGGCAAGGTAGGCATGAAACTTAGCATCAAATCTGGATTTCAATGGGATGGAAAGACTGGTGAGGAGCTAAGGAGGGCAGACAATAACTCTGAATCCTCCTTAAACAGAAGAAAATATTGAATGTGAGCAAATTTATAGGTGGAGCATATAATACTATGAATTCCTACCTAAACACTTCATTTGCTCCATTAGATATGATCATGAGGTGAATGAAACATGACAGTTTAACAGTTTACATATGAGAGAAAGGAAAAACCTATGCTAAATCAACATACCACATGAATCTCAGCAAACAGAGCTGTGAAATTCCATTAAATTCTCTGTCAAAGACTGTACAAGAAAGCTCTGCTACGCTCCCAGTAGCTCCCAGCACTCAGCACTCAGAAAAAATCTCTCTTGACTCACTCTACTAACTCTCTCAAATGACATTTTTAATACAATAAATAAAACTGCTGCCCAAAACAGGGGCGCTGTTTAACTAACATCATCAAAAATAAAAAAAAATAAAACGTTACATCTATTCTCTACATGGTACAGCGTTTCTCTGACTCTTTTGACAATGGGCTCATTAAGAGAAAATCTGGTGCTAAGATCTCATAGAATCAGGGCTACGGATTAAAATAGGCAAATGCGTTTCTTTTGAAATCCTCTGCTGGCTAACACATGGAGCGCAGATCTTCATAGGATCAGGATTGAAATCAAATCACATTCTTTGGCTATGATAGACAACACAAAATCCTCCATTTGCTATTAAAGATAGAAAGCTTTCATTATTCCAGCATGAAGACCGAGATAGGCAAACGATCCTTGACTGCCACTTTGCAACTGCTCTCAATTTCTAGATATACGTTCCTGGATTTTATAGCCGCGCCCCAAATCTCTGGAAACGTGTTGGTCATTCAAATAAGGAAATCTGAAGCCATAAATAGGAAATTGAATCCTATTTTTCTGCCTATGTTTAATATTCTGTGCTTGTATCGGTCTTTACTTTTCACTTTTCATTGCCAGGTTAGATTTGCCATTTGAATAACATCGATTTTTTTTAATAAAGCTGATCCTTGAAGCACATTTTGACAGGAGAAAATCACTACAGGTCAATGCCCAGCTATATGCCCTTCAAACACCATTTCACCATTTTGCCACGTTCTAAGCCTTGCAGCGATCATCAATTACTCGACAGCCAGCAATCTTAGCATTCTGATCTAACAACCCAGATGCAGCCTCAAATTCCACGATCAATCATTAATGTGAACAGAGTAGTTGAAGCCCCAGACATGGGATCCGCATGTACTGTCTGAGAAGATCCTTGAAGCTCTATAAGGTTGGCCTTGATATCAACAATTCCTGAATCAAAATCACCTGCTTTGCGAGCATCTTACACCAAATAAAATACTCAAAAATCCGTTTTTGGATATCAGGTGCCAATCCCAAAATGCAATTCAAGACACGACCAAGTTCCTTCAAGTATTGCATCCCTAATGATTCCAACTGATATCAATACTGCCTTTGCCAAACTATGAAATTCTTGAATTTTCTCACGCTCTCCAACTTAGCATTTCGGAGGTAAAACAAGTCGATCGCTCTGCTCAATGATAGCTTGCCCAGCTCTAGATTGAATGGACTTCAGATGCTTTCACCAAAAACTTAGCAAGCACCCCTAAACTGAACAGCAGAAAATTCCAATTCAATAGGCATAAACAAAAAGAGAACCTACCCCGCATCAAAGTAACTCGATCCGTTTCTCTCCAGATCTTGTCAGAACTTTTCAATCCCCTTTTGAATGCCAGCCATTCTAAGGAAACTTGAGGGATTCAAACTCTGGACCTTGTGGAAGTTTTTTAATTATTTTGGAGATGGAGATAGAAGGGTTATCGGTGGTGTGCGCAGGGTTCAGCTGCGCATCTCAAGATGCTGATGGCAAGCGAAATGAGTATATAAAGAGTGAAAACTGTTTAGAGAACTTGAAGGACTTGCAGCGATTTCTTCGCAGAGACCACCCACAAACCAGATATGTGTTTAAACAGCTTGGCAAGTGGAATACAGTGTCTCAGGACTTGATACCCATCATTGAACAATATCGAAACGAGACTGAACTTGTAATGAACACTGTGAAGGTTATAGTTTTCCTCACTATGCCCATTGATCCTTCCTCTGATGACATCTCATTACAAATGGAGTACCTTTGGAGCTTCAAGGCTTCGTTTTCCTGCAATGATGCAATTGCTGGCATTGTTTCTCTTTTAGAAGAACCACTGGAACACTTAGAAACAGAAAGAGAACCTCCCAGAGATAGAAGTTGCCAAAGGAAATACTTAAATATTTTCAAAGACCAAAATGTTGGAGGTAAATTTTTTGAGTTTCAGGCTGACACTAACAATTTGTAATTTTGTTGTGTGTCTTAAGTTTTAACCTGGCACATGCATTTGATAGCTGCTGAGAGGTAGCCTGGATGGCTCCATTGTTGGCATATACTTACACTGACACATTATAATCATACTTAAGTTCTTCCCCAA
This sequence comes from Pinus taeda, assembly GCA_000404065.3. Lineage (NCBI taxonomy): Eukaryota > Viridiplantae > Streptophyta > Pinopsida > Pinales > Pinaceae > Pinus > Pinus taeda. The sequence continues at coordinate 5,120 of APFE030886206.1, forward strand.
GTTCTATGTCGCGACATGGATACATACCCATCCGATAAATTCTAGTATCTAAAGTCTCTGTGTAAACCCTGTAAATTAATAAATTTCCTGCACAACTGTGGTTGAAAAAGCGTGCCAAATTTGACATTCTAAAAAATTTCGATAACCAGTTGATCCTCTTCAGCAACACTTGGATGATCCATACTGAAAAGATATTTGAGGCTGTGTTCATCACACATTTGAGCACGTTCCAGGGCTTCATTCTGAGATAGCACCTCTCCAACATATTCAATAACAAACTTTCCCCTTGGGATTTGTTCAATCAAACACTTTGCTCCACACGGGCACTAATGAACTTTCCATGGAAATATTTCGCCTTTGAAAGCGGATTCCTACATTTGAGACTTCTGCTACCAACATCATGATCAATAACGCTGCTACTTGAGGTTGATCCAAACTTAAATCTTCATTTGAATATGCTGTTATCTGTTGTAAAAATTCATTCGCAGAGCACAAGATATATGTGCCATGGCTTAATACATAACAGAGATAATATCTTGCTTATCGTGGGGATGCTTGTCCAGATTCGTCATAGGGGCTTCAATTGTCATTTTAAACATAGATATGCTGGGTAGCTTTATTCGACCAAGAAGTTTCCTTACTGCAGAACGTATATCAGAGTTAATGTCATCGAACATACCAAGAAACATATGCATGTCTTTTTCCTGCACTGTCGAACTGTTAACATGAGCCATGTGTAGCAAACCATGCAAGGTATGCATGCGAACCTCCGTAGAATCATCATTCAACATATCCATCAAATAAGTCCAGTGCATTATCAGCAAATTTCTTAGAGAATCCACTGAGCCTTATCAAATTGTCAATGGTAGCTATACGAACCTCTGAGAATTCATCTTCAACAGCGCTAAAAGTGAGAAGATCTAATCCTCTGCCATGGCATGCTAGGTCTCTATCACCCTCAGGAGTTCCACTAGAGAAGTTATTTGATACCCTCTTCGCTGCTTGCCCCAAAATTTTCTTATTCAAAGCTTGAAGCAACACATTCTTCCAAGAGCATAAAGAGCTTCACTTCTTACTTTCATATTCATATCCCTTGAGATAGTACACAACTGGAGAAATGCCTCATTTATTTGGTTTGTGCGTTGTCCTTCCTCTACTTGGTGTAGAGGCAAGCAGCTAGGCTTTGAGAACAGTAGCCACCTTGCCAAGGTCACATTAGCAACAACTTTGTTTACCAGAAATGATCAAATGCAGGGATTACTGATGATGTTTTGAATTTTGCTTGTGCAGGAATAGGAGTTTGAAGTCGCTGCTGCCTTTTGAAGAGCTGGAGATAAATTACATAATATAGAACAACATATTAATGATTTCTTCTTCAAAGCAGGGTTTTGAAGAAGAATCAATCTCTGACGTGAGATGGAGTCTAACAAATCACAATAGAGAAAATAGCTCATATTAAAATATGCAAAAGCCAACCAAGTCAAGGACTTCCACATACCACCCAACCATAGATTGGGATGAACCAAATCTCTCTTTCATCCAATCACCCCCATGGCATATTACAAGCATGAATGTGGGATCTCATGGGATAAACCAAGACATTACCAAATAGAGACTGCAAAAATTAAACCACCTCCACCCTCAAGCTATTGTGATCTCAACTAAACCAGTCCCAAGATCACAAAACCAAAATAAGTGTGGATGCCACATAATTCCTTCACCATACCTAGAGGAATTTCCTTGTCTCCACCCACCTGTCATGGGCTTCCCGGAGAAGACCATATCCACCCCCAACCCTTGGGATTTTCCTGATACCACCTCAATCAGATCCAAAAACTTCCGAAAATCCAAAGCTCAACTAAAAAAGAATCCCATCACACCATGGTTATCTGGAAATGGCAAGGCAAGGCTAAAACCACTATCACTCTAGGAAAAAATCCATGCAAATGACAACAAATAAACCAAATAATCAAATGCATGTACCATGCATTCACATCCTAACAAGGAAATTACACATGCAACTTGTTACTTGCAATATCTTCCTACTGTAGTTGCTAATCAAACTTTCTCCTTATGGTTGCTTGCTTTCCTTTGCTTGTCCTTTTCCTTCCTTTGCTAGTCCTTTGCTTTCCTTTCATTGCTTGCCCTCTCTCTCTCTCTCTCTAAAACTAATCCAATCCAAAACTGACCAAAAGCTATGAAAACACTTTGAACTATTTTTCGGATGCCTTTTTATCATTCATGTCTCCTTTTTTTCATTTTCCTTCACTTTCTCTCTAATTTCCCTTGCATGCAAATTTGTGTCTCTTCACCTTCATTTTCTCCTATTTTCCTTTATTTTCATAATTAAATGTCATTTATTCCCTCTTTGCCTTTGCCAATTCCTTTGTCAATTTCCATAGCCATTAATAAACCACAAGTGATTCCCACTATAATTTTTACCCAACATTCAACTTGGAATACATGTTCCATGATCTTGGTCTTATGATTTTTCCTTTAATATCCTTTATTACATTAAACTTTAACCCGAGGCTATTACATATTTGTAGTGTAGAGGGATGTGTATTTGGAGACTTGTTTGTTGCAAATCCTTTGAAGCTTTAGGTTTGCATGAACACCATAGTTAGAGCGAAAGAATTATTTGAGAAATGAGGTTAAATTCAATGCAAAGATGAGGGTCATCATGATTGAATGGTTAAAGTTACAACTTTTTTCCTATGCTATTTCTATTTGTTGTCAAACTTAGATCCAAACAAGGTTTATATGGACTATCTCTTAGGTATGACTGCAAATTTTTAAAATATATTGGAACCAGGATTGGAATATAAAATTGGAGTAAAAATTCTAGTGGCAAGAGAAAATAGACTCAAAATAGATCCACTCTATCTGGAGATCTAAGGGGTATAAGTGCATTTCTCACTTATCAATCTCCTGCTTCCTTGCCTCTCTATCTATTTTGGGAGAGGGTTTGTTAAAATCTAATCCAACATTGAAAATGGAGGTACATATTAGCTCATTGCTTAGATTTATTGATGTTTTCTCAATGTTCTGTCATAATTTTAGTCCTTTTTTTCATTAATGGTTTACAACTTGTGTGTGCTACACTTTTTACTATATTTTTCGTATGCTAAATGACATATATCTAGATTTGTGAGTTAGATTTTTTGACATGTTAATGTCTTTAGAATTTTGTTATATGCTTAAAATGAACTTTTTTTGTGATCTTTACAGTGGGGCTAGGTGGCAGCCCATATGAGAATAGAGAAATTTCCCTTGATGTCATGGTCATAGACGCGGTAAGAACTTTTGATAAAATTCATTTCTATTTTTAAAGTTTTCTTTCTTATGTCCAAATTGATAAATTTGGATTTTATTATCCCAAGGGTTGTGTCAGATGACTATGGAGGTTGGGGTATATTTGGTACATGATTTGCCAAAGGATCAAGTAAAGCATCAAAACTAGTTCTTTTTATGTGATATTTATAGTGGGGCAAGGTGGTAGGGCATACGAGAATGGAGAAATTGTAAAGAAACAAAACTAGTTCTTCAACATACCAAACACACTCTGCTTGTTAGTGATCAAGCTTCATCTTTCACTCTCTCTATGGGGCTACTTGGACCAAAAAGTTCGAGTTCCCTAGAATGATACGAAAAGTGGACAAATTGGAAGGAAAATGGCTACCAATCAAATTTTCAGAAGAATGGATGTGGACCTTACCATCCTATCACGAGGAAATCTAAATTAGAAATTGGACGTCATTCTAGATTGGAAATTAGAGGGATTTTTTTATACAAGTATCATATTGGGCTATGTCAACATATGGTCAAAGCACATTAGTCATCTAAACCATGATACAATTTCTATGACAATAGTTGATAAGGTCACTTCAAAGTCTATAGATCTATCTAAATATTCGAAATTGTATCACACATTCTTAATTATAAGGAAGAGTTTTATGAATTGGATGTTATTTTTATAGCTGGGACATATTATTGTTGGAACATCTACAAATGGAGCCACCTTCAAGATACCTGGCAGGTAAAATATGAACTCTGTTCAATCCCTCTTGTTTTAATCAAAGCATTTGAATTATGAAGGGAGATGTGACTACTATTTATTAAAACTGGTTTTTGAAGAAATCTAGGTGCCCAAGCACAAGTGAAATCAAAGGATATTATTTTTCCATAACTTTTAATATTTTATATTATGGGTTGTAAAAGGAACTCTTTTTGCTACTCGTATTTTGTCATGGAAATGCCTTATTTATCATCTTCTTTGGGTTATCTTTCACATTCAACATGGACAGACAAAATTTGTCTCTTTAAAATTAAATTTACATCTTTGACTTGAATAAGTATTGACACAAAGTGAAGTATGAATTGAAGAAACTTGTATTCAAATTTTGTTCTCTCTTGTAGGATTTTTTTTTTAAAGGGGTAAGAATTAAAACAACACTTAATGCCTTGAAATATGAGAAAAACCAACACTTAATGCCTTCAATCCGTTGTTGCTGCACTATTGGAAAGCATTAAAGATGCTCCAAATGTTGCATATAAGGTTTATGGTGATTTATATTTTCTTTTTGAGGGATATGAGTAGGTTAGTGTTGCCTCCTACCCTCTATCGCCCTTCCTTGTAGATATAATTATTTCTCTTCTTGCAATTGTAGAGAGGAAAGGTGTTGTTGATTGTTGCATCAGAACAACTACTTATAAGACACTGAATGAAATTATGAGATGCTCAACTCAAGAAACCACAAATGTTATAATGCAACTTATGCCTTTAACAATGACAATGTTGGGCTAAACTATGGAATTGGAAATAACATCTTCAGATGATAGAGAGAAATAAGGTGATCTTCATGCATTATTATGTGGTATATTGTAGGTGATTATATAGAAGCTCAACAATTAAGAGGTAAAAAAATATGTTATTCTAAAATACATAGACAAAATGATGGCTCTCTTTCTGCAAGTGTTTTATTGCAAAAGTGCAACAATGCATGAGGAAGCCATGTTGGCTATCTGTGCCCTTGTTTATGCTACTAGTGTTGAATTTGCCAAGTATATGCCAAAGCTATATAAGCATGTTGAAATTGGTCTCTATAATTTTGAAGAGTATCAAGTTTTTATAGTAACATTGGGTGTGGTAGGTGACATTTGTCATCCTTTGTGCCTTTGTTGATAGGAATGTTTTTCTTGTGGCAGTTGCTTTAGGAAATCATTTTTTATTTTTCTTTTTTTAAATATCTTGAATATGTTTCATCATATTAATTGTTAGAGGCACTTTATTTTGAAATGGTTGATTTTATCTTCTTGTTTATGTTTGTGAAAATATATATTACGCCAAAAGGTCTTGTGGAATGTGACCTACTTGGGTATGTGTGCTTTGTTTCTATTCAATGTTCTTGTGAACTTTTCCATGTGTTGTAAGGAAGTTCTATAGTCTCATTATATTGAAATAGTGATCATATTTTTGGTAGATATTTTTGGCATTATGATACATGTGTGATACAGGTGTTGTCCTTGATGGAAACTCACTCAGATGATAGATCATAATACAGCTAGAATGATCAGAGAGGTATACGCAGGCGCGTTGTGACAATAATGCATATACACACGGGTTTACCATATACCAAATCGAATTCACCCCCCCCCCAGTATTATTTCCAACAATTGGAATCAGAGCAGGTCCTTCAGAAGAAGCTTGATCACTTGAAGGAAGATCCATCAGGATGAGTAATCAAGAAAGAGAGGGATCCATCAGACCACCAATCTTTGATGGGAGCAATTTTGTCTATTGGAAGATGAGAACCACAACATATCTACAATTGCTTGGAACAGATGTTTGGGGAAATATGGAAGGAGGATATACATATCCATCAGCAACTCCTATAGATATGGCAGGTAGAAAGTAATATGAACTCAATGCCAAAGCTGTTACTATCTTATTGGGAAGTTTGTCATAATCAGAATTTGTCAAGGTCATGTAGTTCAAATCAGCCAAAGAAATATGGGATAAAATCATTCTAAGCTACGAAGGAGATGATCAGGTAAAACTTGCTAAGCTTCAAACTCTTAGAATACGGTATGAAACTCTTAAGATGCATAGTAATGAAAACATAACTAATTACTTCCTGTGTATAGATGAGATTGTCAATTGTATGAGGAATCTGGGTGAAGAAATTAAGGAAGTTGTCTTAGTTGAGAAAGTTTTGAGATCCTTGTCTACTAAATTTGAATCCAAAGTGTCTGCCAAAGAAGAAAAGGAGGATCTACATAAAATCACTGTGACGCAACTTCACGAAATCTTAACTGCTTTTGAGATGAGAAAAGGAGGACCATCAGAGATGAGAGAAGCTGCATTTAAAGTATCAGCAAATAGAAAAGAAAAACTCAGTGAATCAGGATACATTTCAGAAGAAGAATATGAGGTAAATTTTGTCAAGAATCTTGAACAGGGATCTGGAAGGTTCAAAGATAAGCTACCTTTCAAATGCTTTTCTTGTGGTAGAGTTGGTCACTACGCTACTAGATGCCCTCATAACAAAGGAAAGATGTATGAAGAAGGTAATAGAAGTTATTATACTCATGATAAAAGTAATGACTCATCCAATAGTGATGAAGACATTAGACTTCTCATGGCATATGAAAATAAGGATGTAGAAACAGAAGAAGTTACCAGATTAAAAGAACAGCTTGAGACAGTAACCAGAGTAAGGGAGCAGCTGCAGGATGTAGTAAAAGATCAGAGCATAACAATTTAGAGACTTGAATCTAAGATCCTCTCTCTAAAAGAATATCTTAAAGAATCAAAGAATCAGAATAAATAAGCTCTTGAAGAACAAGAACATGTAGTGCTCGAATTAAGGCAACAAGTGGAAGGAGGAAGAAAAGCTGAAGAAAACATAAGGAAGCAATATTTGGAAAAGGAAGAACAACATTAGGTTGAGATAAATATCTTAAAAGGTAAATTAGAAGAAAAGGATAAACTGTTACGATTTCAAGACAATACTAAGATTTTGGATGATATTCTTAGTAGCCAAAGATCCCCTGCTATCAAAACTGGTCTTGGTTTTTATGAAACTGTCAAAGGTGAATCTAGCTCACAGGGTGAGGAAAGGAATTCTAATGCAAAATCTGAAATGATCAATGAAGAGATAAGTGGTCAACCCCAGCAAAAACCAAGGAAAGAAATTCTTCAAAGAATATCTTTTCCTCCTAACTATGGAAATGATAGTCTATTATTTCCTCAAATGAATAATGTTGAATGTTATGTATGTCATAACTTTGGACATATTGCAGCTAGATGCAGAAGCAAAATGAGTCAAGACCATCACATAGAAAGATCATCACGCTCCAGGTACTTTAAGGGATATTGTTTTTCTTGCAATATGTTTGGTCACAAAGACATTGATTGCTATAGGAGGAATATGAAACATGTAAGATGTTATGCATGTAACAAGTTTGGACATAAAGTAAGGGAATGCAGAAGCAAAATTCAAACTCCAAAGCAAGAGGATCATACATCATCACAATTCCAGGTATTGAAGAAGATAGAATTAGAGACAGAAAGATGCAACATAACTCAATTAGCTGACATAACAGACACAGGGGAAACTGAAAGTGTAAACCTTTAGTATTCCAATTTGCATACACAAATATTATGAAGATAAGTCGTGTATATATGCAAGTAAGAGGCTATAGAGTCGCGTATATGGAGCTCTAAAGGAAAAAGTAGCAGAACAGACTCAGGAAATGGTTTGGTCATGGTATATGATGGTTGGCACAGGCTCAGGGGGAGCATATGCATTATGGTTAGAAGTCTTTGGTGATGATGCTTATTGACACATCTTGCTACTGATTGTTGATTGGCCAAGAGAATAAATTGCAGGTTACAGGTCTGGATGCTAGTGACATATGTTTATAGTGCAGATCATATGGTGTATGACAGTTACTGATGACTATCATGGTATGTTTTAGACTTGGCATGTGCTCAGGGAGAGCATGGACGGATTGGTACATCTTGGCATGTACAAAGGGGTAGCTCAATTAGAGACTTCAGCATGCACTCAGGGGGGCATAACTCAGTTAGTTGACATAACAGACACAAGGGAAACTGAAAGTGTAGACCTTCAGTATTCCAATTTGCATACACAGGTATTATGAAGATAAGTAGCATATATATGCAAGTTAGAAGCTGCAGAGTTGCGTATATATGCGAGTTAGAGGCTGCAGAGTCGCGTATATCGAGCTCTGAAGGAAAAAGCAATAGAACAGACTCAAGAAATGGTTCGGTCATGGTACGATGTTTGGCACAGGCTCAGGGGGAGCATATGCATTAAGGTTAGAAGTCTTTGGTGATGATGCTTATTGACACATCTTGCTACTGATTGTTGATTGGCCAAGAGAATGGATTGCAGGTTACAGGTCTGGATGCTAGTGACAGATGCTTATATTGTAGATCATATGATGTATGATAGTTACTGATAACTATCATGGTCTTGTTTAGACTCAGCATGTGCTCAGGGGGAGCATGGACGGATTGGTACATCTTGACATGTACAAAGGGGTCCGCCCTTTTTCCTTGATGTCAAAGGGGGAGAGTGACTTGGTGTGGATGTTGCCATCAAGTCCAAAGGGGGAGATTGTTGGCATTATGATACAGGTATGATACAAGTGTTGTCCTTGATGGAAACTCACTCAGATGACAGATCATAGTACATCTAGAATGATCAAAGAGGTATACGCAGGTTTGTTGTGACAATAATGCGTATACACGCAGGTTTACCATATACCAAGTCGCGTATACATACACATGCATGATTACGGAAGGAAATGTGCATACATGTTGGGAATCTAAGTTTTGGTCCATGGTATTGGGTCCAACGTATTGGTTCTACGTGGTTTTGGACCATGGTATTGAGTAAGGCCTAAGACTATATAAGGAGAAGATCAATAGGCCAAGAGGGAGTAAGTGTGAAAGTGATGAATATCTAATGTGTGAGATCTAGTATGCTGGTTATGGGTTTGTGATGCTTTACTTGTTCTGAACCAAGGGTGCACCTATGCGGTTGATGAAGGTTGATGGACCGAGATCATGAAGACTAAAATGCATTATCATTATATCGTATGATCATGAATAGATCTGAATACTGACGCATGTTTTATCCTTTATATCTCATGTTCTAGGTCTATCTGAAGTTGAAAATTGCAGTGAAGGTATAAGTAATTATTTTCAGATCTGTACGCGGGTTCTCTCTAGTGAAAGGGCATATTCACGCTGGCTCGACACAATCAAGTAGCATATACATTATGAGATTTGATGTTTGAGGTTGCTGTTGGTTCTAGTGGTTGTTGCAGAGTTTTGGGCTCTGCTCTGTGTTCTGGTGGCTGTGCTTTGATGACAGGGTTTTAGTGATTCAGTTGTTGGGTGATTCAGAGTTAATGATTGTATTGCAGTGGTGATTGTTTTGTATTTATGGATCTAGCCTGAAAATTTATGAAACGTGGTCCCTGGGAAAAAAGAAAAGGTTGTAGCCTTCTGTAGGTCAACACCTACATACTAGTACTTCAGCTAGTACAAGAGCTAAGGGGCTTGTAGCTTCCTTCCAGGAGAAGCTAGAGAATGAGAGAAGGTTGTAGCCTTCTGTAGGTAGAAGCCTGCGTACTGGTATAAGACTACACCAGTACAGAAATATTGTAAAAAGAAGTTTCTTAGTAAAAGAAGATAGAGACGAATTGCAGCAAGAGGTTTTCACCCACTGTTGTGCTGTACAACAACCCCCCATTTCATAAAAATTTTCTTTCTAACTATAATATGAAATGGGTCCCTCTTAAACATAGATGTGAATAAATTGGTATCAACTCATCATTAGAAAATTCTTCATCAAAAGGTCAAATGGAAATGTTATATTATAAACCTTTTGAACTAACGAAATTGGTCTTATGAATAAACATAAAATTCTTTATTATTGCGATAAAGCGATCGCAAGATCGCATATCGCAACAACAAAGAAAACATAATGCATGCACCCATTGACTTACTCTGATCCGAAAAGCAAACAACTATCGGATATCGGGAAAGGAGAATAGCAAGTATAATGAAAGACCTTCCCCTATGTCTCCGATGCGATATCGCTATCGGCAATCGGAAGGTGTAGCGCAGCGCATGTTTATGACACCTTTAAATCTCCTGATGCGATAAGGTATATCACCATCGGCGATCGGCAATTTTTCAATGACATAAGTAATATGACCCGAGCCCATCCTCGATTGCGATACATTAAGGTGCGAGTTTCAAAATAGATTTAAAAGGCTTGCATGCATTATTTTGGATTATTATTCAAGCCTTCCCATTCACGATAGCGATTTACTTTTGATTATCCGCCAAAAAAACCCAAGCCACACTTGAATGAATCATTCGGCATATAAACGATATGATGGGTATTTAAAACTCCTTTACCATGATTGATAGGTTAAGTGGCCAATTAATGAAGCAGTTATGCCGAGATCTTCCCTAAGATTGTATCTGCGGCAGTATCACTATAATCTTTCATTATTCGCTAATTGATATAATTCTTTCATATTGGCTCATACTACCTATTATCTGTATCACGTTGATTTCATTCCTTGAGCAGAACTTTGCTGAAATAACAAATTCAAACCAAATGTAAAAGAAATCCAAGAGATCCGCGGCAGCAACGGCTCCCGCAGTAACAGTGCAGCCCACCAGTGATCCAGGACCAAGCAAAAAGGGTTTGATTTCAGACACTACGTGTCTTGGCCTTGGAAACACAACTTGGGAAAGCATCTATAATTTAATTGAAGCAGAGGAGCCTGAGACAGTACTAGTACAAGCTACCGCAGATTCAACTAGAAAATCATAGGCTTCCCTGAAAGATTTAGCTGATTCATATTTGCACAGAATAGCTGCATGTGAGAAAATTCTTCCATACACTGATGTAGTGCGATGGGCAGAAGAAGAGATCTCAGTTTCAAAGAGAACATTTTGCACAATTGACGGAAGGATTTTTGGCTCATTTCAGCCTGTGACTTAAGGAAAATGTATCACTTGCCCGAACCTCAAAAGAAATACAATAAAGCCTTTCTTGAAAAGTTCGCAAGTGATAATGATACTGAATTGGCCCCAATTCGGGAGTGGAGACAGGACCCCGCAAGGCACAAACATGAATTCTAAAATAAGTACTCTGTAGATTCATTATGTTCTCCTTACTGTTATGCCGGAGCAATGATGTATAGAATTTGGGGATTGCATGATTCTGCAAAGTTCACTATTGAAATGGTTCCTTTAATGGAAGTGGCAGGTAACAATGAAGTAATTGATTGGGAAAACATATTGTCAGATAAATTAGCCACTGCAATTCTTGAATTTAGAGAAAAAACTCGCATAATCGACAGGTCTATTCCTCCATTTTATTATAGTGCTTATATTTTAGATACTCTTTGTTTCAATTCTGAATTTCCGGTACTTGAGTGGAGATGGACTTCACAAGACCCCATGCCAATCCACATTTATCATCAAAAGTTATGGAAGGTGCACTATAAGGACCACTTGTACCAAATCTGTAATGGTTTCATGTTACCTATCTATTATGCAATTTTTGATAAGCCTGCCCCAAAGATTTCCACGGAAGCAGAGGTTGACTTAACCGCTGTAGGAAATTCGTTTGAGGAAGACAAGTTCACATACATAAGGGTTTTTGGTAGCCTTGCAAGACCTCATGTCCTTCCTCTGTATGTACCTGACAAGCTGTTAGCCCGAGAATTGGCCTACCAAATAACAACAGCAGGAACATCCAAGACTCTTAGGACTTCTAAAAAGCAGGCTTAGCCTACTTTTCCTTTGAGATGCGGTGTTTATACTCTACACAACTACAAGCATGCAGAGAAGGAGGCAGAAAAAATAAACATGCTCAATCTTGAAACCATTCCTAATAGGAAAATCGATCCAAGGAAAGTTGCCTATATTGTGCTTGAACAAGCCAAACTTACAAGGTTTGATCATGAAAAAGATGAATTTGATGACCTATTTTCTTCAGCAGAATCATTATTCTAGGTACAAACGCTGGCCAAAATGAGATAGAACGATGAAAGGCTAGTAGAATTTAATAGGCTCAGAGAACAGAGGTTGCAAACTCTACCTTTGGACTTATTAGCTACTACCGCGACAACCCAGTCAAGCGAGCCTGAACAACAAATTATTGATAAACCTCCTGTTGTAGAGAAGATTCTCGAAAGAGGAAAAGAACCAGAGCAGGAGAAAGAACAGGAAAAAGAACAGGACAAGGGGAGCGAAAATATCAATATGGATACTCAGATTGATCCCAAGCTCCTCCAAGAATGGCAACAATTTGACTCTATTATAAGCAATCTGGAAGGTCCACAAGGTGCCAGCACACCCAAAGTAACAGTTGGACAAGATACAGCGTCAACAATGATTCCAAATGAAGGAACCAGTGGCCTACCCACTAGCACGGATGTAGAAATAATTCCAAAAGATCCATCCGATCAAATTATTTTGCAGATAGAAGACATACCTCCATTAGATGTCTTTTACAGTCCCAAACACAGGGTTGTAGTGAAAAGACAAAGGAAAAGGAGAAGACTTGATCAATCTTCCCTGTTTCCAGCACAAACAGAGACAACTAATGTAGTGTGGAAAGAAGAGTTTAACCCTTCCGATGACCTTACAAAACTTTCTCAGCATGCCGGAGCTTATTCGGCAGCCACTATGGATAAGGCATCGGAAGTAAGTATTCTACTTAAAGAAAAGGACCAAGCAATTGTTTCATTGCAGTCACAGGTGTCCGAAGCACAGTATAAAATTGAACAGCTGGAACAACAACTATCAACATAGCAGCAGATAAACAATCAATTGAATAAGCAATTGCTTGAGGAGAAACAGAGGATAGACTCAAGCGCAATACAAAAGAAAAAGGAATTATCTGAAGCATTGGCCAGGATAAAGACAATGAATGAACAAATGATGAAAACGAAAGATGAGCAAATCACTTAGCTGTCACATCAAGTAGAAAAGTTCAAGAGTCACCCGTAACTAGCAGATTTCAAGTCCGAAGCTCTACAGATCAACAAAGCATTGGTTACACAGTTAAGACTGCTATGCCATAACATTTCTCTAGTTGAGCCCCTTTGTGATATAACTGCATCAATAGTTGACAAATCAGTCGATGCTAGGCAGGATTTGGAACAGGCCGATGAGACTCTAACAAACTTTCTTGCTTGGCAAGACACCAATGAAGGGCAGGTCGCAAATCTACCTAAAATTCTGGAGTCACATAAAGAGATCCTTTTCTTAGAATGGCAGTCACAGCTAATGAAAGCAGAGAGAGAAATCTCAAGATGCAGATTATCTACAAGTAATTTAATTGAGTTAATCAATAAGACTCTTTATTTGTCTAACATGATTTCACAGTGCACTCCAGGTAAATTACCGTCAGCCAAAGCATTGGAACAAGCATGCAATCAAGAATTGGAGAAGAATGGAATATTAATTGTCGGCATCCAAAGTTTAACTTGGGATACCTATTGGTTTTTCTTAGTAAAACCATACAGTCAAAGGGCCACCCTCAAATGTTTAACCGATGCAATCGGTTGTATCATTCTCGAAATCCAAGATGCCACATACTCAGCTCAATTACATTCGCGTCTCACTTGTCCTCCAAAATTGGAACCGATGCTTGCAATCTGCCAGCTCAAATCAAAAGGAGATCATTCGAAACAATGAATCATGCTGCTGACTGCAAACAAACCTATTGTTGAGAAGATACTCATGATTTAGTTGTACCAATTAATAGCATTTTATTTTTGTAATTAGTTAGCTTAATTAGTATTTATAGACCCTTTCATGCATTTAGAAAGGGTCCTCATTTTTTGTATAAACTCAAATCTGGAATTTGCACTATTGTGCTTCTGGTGTATTTTTTTTTATAAAGACTACGCCAGTTTTCTGAATTTTAACGAAGAAAGCTTTGATGGGATGTGCACTATTGCCTTGACGTAAAAGTGTTTCTAAGTTGGAAAAAGGAATTTGAATGTGATTGATATCGGGAGTGATCCAAATAACATATGGTACTATTATCTATGATCTTGTTTCATTCTTTCATGTGAATCGTCATTTGTTTAATCTTGCTATCATTGGATATATGTATGTGTTTTAAACAGCAATCCTTATATTTTTCACTATTGAATGTTTAAGAAGTGTTATTCTTTCAGTCATATATGTATCAGTGATATATAAAGGATAGTGTAATAATGTTTTAATGATTACTTTGTTCAACTACTTGAACAAAGTAATTATCATATGAAGAAATGTCTTTGTTTACCAATAGAGTCATCTATATGCCTGTTTGTGGATAAAGATTATCAAACGTTACACTAAACGCAGAAATTTCCCGGGATAAGATAGTTATTCATATTTTTACTTTTTAGATTAAATAATTCATTCATTATCATTATATTAGAGAACCACCCATTTATCCATCCCCTTTTATTCATCATTGGGAAATTGGTCCCATTATTTCCAGTCGGAGCCACCACACCAAACGAAAAAGGAGCTGCCTTTAAGGTTCGGACCGGGTGGTTTTCCCCAATGTTGTTGCAGCGATTTTCGAGGCTTCAACATTTTTGGCGCTAGAAGGAGGGCATGAACTATAAATGGTGAGCAAACCAAAACCTATAGACCATTCTGAGAGTAAATCTCCCTCCACCTCACCTTGGACCTCCCGTTTGCATTTTGGAACACCAGTATTCAAACGAGAAGAAGAGGAGTCAACTACCACTGCTCAATCCCACCATACTTCAGATCGATTAAGTCCTGAGTCTCCTGAAGTTCAGTCTCTCATCCAGAAACTTAAAGGCTTTTCGATAACACCTCAGAAATCTGAAGTGTCTCATAGCAGTGAGACTTCGCAATTCAATCTACCTCACCTTCTCACCAGACTTCAAAGCGGAAAGCTCGGTATTGAACCTACTAAGTTGCCTTTACCCAAAAGGAAAAGGGCTAAAAAGAACACTGAAGGATCGGACAGTGAGACTTTCTCATCATCATCCTCCATTTCATCTTCCCCAGTGTGAAGTCAACCATCCACTCCTCCATTACACATTGTTGTTCAGCATGGATCAACAACTTCAACGTCCCAACCTATTCAATCTTCAATATCAACTCCTTCCCAAACATCTGGAATTTCATCAGCAATATCATTTGTTATTAGTTCTATGATGGCTCAGAATCCATGGAATAGTCCTGGTGCGGTCACTATGCCTGCACCATTACACCCATTGCCAGATTCTCCTGAAAAATGGTTGCCGAAATTTAATCCAGATGCCGAAACACCAGTTGAAGAACATATTAACAATTTCATGTTATCAGTTAATTTAAAAGGAGTAACAGAGGAAGATGTTGTCCTTAGGCTTTTCCCTTATATTTTATAAGGATCAGCTGGGTCTTGGTATTTTTCCCTGCCTTCTGGATCCATTACCAATTGGAACATTTTTCAAGAATAGTTTCTCACTAAGTATGGTGATGATAGATCTTTAGCAACATTAATCAACGATCTCTCAAATATTAGGATAGAATCTAAAGAACCTATCAAGGAATTCAACTCGCGATTCAATAAAATCTTGAATAAGATTCCAACCGACTCCAAACCAAGTGAACAAATCACAAGCGAATGGTATATAACAGCCCTACCTTCAAATATAGCCATTTTTGTAGATAGAGCTGCAAAACCAACTTTAGCTGAAAACATGAAAGAAGCGTTTGCTGTAGAGAAATGCATTATTGATTTAGAAAAGAAAGTTGCTCTTGAAGATAGAAAATCCAAAAAAAATTCTTTTAAAGATGATTCAAAGAAGAAAACCCCTAAAGATCCATATGATATGGAGGGTCTACAAAAGGTCCTCAAGACTATGTCAAATGAAATGGTTGAAATCAAAAAATAAGTAGCTGAAACTTCAACAAAGAGGCCATTTAGAAATTTTAAGAAACCTGAATCAAAACCACCAAATGCTATATCTAATGCAGACTTAGATCTTGAAGAGGAAGAAGAAGATGAAACAGTCTTGCCATCCGAGGAACCCGAAGAAGAGGAGATTGTCGAATGCCATGGGATGTGGGACTTCATTTTACCTAACTCCGATACAGAAAATGAACAAGAAGCTTTCCCTGTGACTACCAGGAGTAAAAGTACTCTTGAACCTGTCCAAGCAAATTCAAAGAAAAGGAGTGCAGGTACCACCACTATAAAAGAAAAGGTTCCCTCAAAGAAATCTGCGGTAATACCATCCCAAAATAACCCATCATCTTCAAACATACCCTCAACATCTAAGACGTTGGTAGTATTGGATTCAATGGATTACAATATTATCGATGATATGAAGAAGACAAAGGCAAATATTACTATGTTTGAACTTAGCAAACTCAAACATCAGCAAAAATTACTTCTTAAAGAGCTAAATGCAGTCCCTTCTTCACCTCTTCCTACTGTTGTATTGTCTAAAGCTGCAAATGATTTAGGTCAACCACCTCCTGGTAGAGTAGAAGCTACTGATGCAGTTTTAGTCGGAGACAGATCAAATTCTCATACTCCCCCTTTTCTCTTGACCTATGAGATCTATAATAGAAATCTACACAATTGTTTGATTGACTCAGGGGCATCCTCTAACATAATGCCAACTTCAGTTTGTTCCAAATTGAACATTAAACCCCAAAAGTCTGCAATTCATATTGTATAGTTGGATAGAACTAAGGTCCAGGTTTTAGGGAAAATCAACTTCGTAACTATCAGGTTATCAGCTGATCCACGAGTGGTTTAGAGAATTGATATTTTAATCGCTGATATACCTGAATTTTATGGTTTAATTTTGAGTAGAGATTGGTCTGAGAAAATCCATGGTTATATTTCTACCGATTGGTCCCATATGTGGCTACCTTATAAAGGAAAGCCAAATCAGATCAAAATTGATCGGGAGAAACATATGACCCATACTGTCACTGAATTTGAATAGGAAAATCAACCAATAGCATTCAATAACTATATTTTGGGGAATTACTCATCCGAATCATTCTTTGGCAATTTCACTGCCCAACCATCCCCTTTCTCAGTTAATAATTTCACATCCCAAAGTGAAAAATTTTCACAAACCGATAGATCAAGATGTGTCAATATTGTTGAGGAAACTGTAAATAAAATTGTTGATAATTATTTATTTTGGTCACTATACTTTGATGGGTCTAAATCTAGTGAAGGTGCATGAGTAGGATGTATTTTAGTTAGCCCTGAAGAAGAAAAAACTATGTTATCATGTAGATTGGAATTTGAATGCACAAATAATACGGCTGAATATGAGGCCTTAGTTCAAAGACTCTACAAAGCTATTGGTCTTAAAGTCCAATATTGGAAAGTGTTTGGTGATTCAGAAATTGTTATAAAACAAGTTAGAAATACAATTCACTGTCATTCTAGTCATCTCAAACACTATCAGTCTTTGGTGCAGGAATTCATATCTCAATTTTTAGCATTCAATATTTCTCCTATCCCTAGATCCCAGAATGCAGCGGCAGACTTTCTAGCTAATGTTGCTTCCAAACTCCTACCTTCCGAAGATTACAGCCCAGACAGATTTTTCAGTAGAGTTAATTTTTAGACCATCAATTCCCAACAATGTCACCTATTGGCGAGTGTTCAATCATGACGAAGACATTTTAAATTTCTTGACTTCCGACAAGTCCTATGATGATCAAATCATTGATGAAAGTGATCATGACCTTCAAATGAAGGAAAAGCAAGAAGAAAACTCAATACCAAAACTAGTGGTTAAGCTAGAAGATATTTATGATATTAAAGACAGGTTTAAACAGGTGACCAATTCAAAGCTCCAGAGTTCTACTTTAATATTTGAATTGATAAACCTAGGTACTAAGGAAAACCCTCAAAACATCAATTTGGGATTAGGAATTTCTTTAGAAAAAAGAACAGCATTCATTAGGTTATTACGAAAAAATAAATATGTCTTCACTTAGAAATATGATGATTTGAAAACATACGATGCATCGATCATTCAGCATACTATTCCAATGCTTTCTGAACAAAAGCCAGTGCAACAGAAGTTAAGGAAAATTCATCCTAACCTAGAGAGTCAAATAAAAATTGAACTAAACAAACTCTTGAAGGCAAAGATCATTTTTCCTGTCATACATTTAAACTGGGTGTCCAATATGGTGCCAGTTAGAAAGAAAAATGGCAACATCAGGATTTGCATAGATTTCAGGAATCTTAATAAAGTAAGCCAAAAGGATAACTTCCATTTACCTACCATGGAGCAGACACTCCATTCAGTAGCTGGTTCTGAGTTAATGTCCTTTTTAGATGGTTTTTCAGGATATAACCAAATTTTGGTCCATCCTGATGACAGGCTTAAAACTACCTTCAGAACTAAGTGGGGAACTTATGCTTACCAAAAAATGCCTTTTGGACTTATCAATGCAGGAGCTACATTCCAAAGAGCAATGGATATAGCATTCAAAGGATTGATCAATAAAACAGTAGTTTTCTATTTAGATGATATTACTGTATTTTCTAAGAAAAGGTCTAATCATTTACATGATTTAAAACAAATCTTTGAACGCTGCAAAAGGTATGGTATCTCGCTCAATCCAAAAAAGTCATTTCTTTCTCTTAATCAAGGAAAGCTCTTAGGCTTCATTGTTTCAAAAGATGGTATTTATATTGATCCAGATAGAATTAAAGAGATTTCTAATATTCCATTCTCTCATAATAAAAAAATCCATGCAGTCATTTTTGGGTCAAATTAACTTTGTTAAACGATTCGTCCCAGATTTTTCCCAGAATATTTTACCATTGCAAACAATGATTAAGAAAAATTTGGTGTTTAAATGGGGATCTGCAGAAAAATAGGCATTTGATTCTATCAAACAATCAATAATTAACGTCCCTGCTTTAAGCACTCCCAATTTTTCAAGTCATTTCATACTATATACTCTCGCATCTGCCTCGTCTTATGCAGCAGTGCTGACTCAGATTAATGATCAAAACTTGGAAGCACCAATTTCATTTTACAGTTCAAATCTTCAAGGTGCTTAAATTAATTATTCGGAAGTTGAAAAGAAAGCCTTTGCTGTATACAAAGCCGTTAAACACTATAGACCCTTTCTCTTAAAAGCTCACACAAAAGTTATAGTTCTTTTCTCAGCAGTAAGACAATTACTAATTCAAAGGGAATTAGGAGAAAAAAGGGCAAGTTGGGTCACAGCATTACAAGAATATGACTTAGAAATCAAGCCAGCAAGGATTGTCAAAGGCCAAGGTTTTTACAGGTTGTTAGCAGGAGCATCCAATATTCAAGAACCAGAAGGTACAGAAGATACTGAAGAAATCAATCAGATAAGTATCATAGATCTTGAATCACAATATGCAGATCTGATTTTCTATTAAAAAAATGGATACGTACCTTCTAATATCTCCTATAAAAACAAATGTGCCATTAGATTGAAAGTGAAAAACTTCATAATTGTAGATGATGTACTGTTTAGGCAAAATTATGATTCAATTCTACTAAGATGCTTAGAAAAACCTGAAGCACAAAAAGTTTTGCAGGAGCTACATGACGGACCAGTAGGAGGACATTTTGGAGCTGATACAACAGCTCACAAAATCATTCATGCTGGATATTATTGGCCCACCCTATTTAGAGACACTCACGAATACGTAAGGAAATGCCGAAGTTGTCAAATCTCTAGTGGAAGACAAAGAAAACCAGCTTTCCCTTTGCAACCAGTGAACATTAAACAACCTTTCGAGCAATGGGGATTGGATATCATTGGGGAAATCACTCCACATTTATCGAAACAACATAAGTATATCCTTACCGCCATTGATTACTTTACTAAGTGGGTTGAAGCAATTCCTCTGAAGACAACAAACTCTGAGGCGATTATGGAATTCATAAATCAATTCATTATTACCAGGTTTGGTGTCTCAAATGCTCTTGTTTTTTATAATCCATCTTATTTCTCTGGAAATTCTATGTTTGAGTTCGCTATCAAAAGAGGGATTAAATTGAAATATTCTACAAATTACTATCCCCAAGGTAATGGTTTAGCAGAATCCACCAATAAAAATCTTATCAAAATCATTAAGCGGACTATTGAGCAGAATCATAAAAACTGGCATAAATCTTTGATATTTGCACTATGGGCTGACAGAATAACACAGAAGGCTTCCATAGGTACTTCTCCATTTAATCTAGTATATGGGAAGGAAGCTGTCATATCAACCAATTTAGTACTTCCATCTCTAGCTTTAGTGCAGTTTATTGAAGAAAGTCCCTCATCTTCTATTCAACTAAGACATGATCAAATTTTAAAACTAGAAGAAGAAAGGGAAAAAGCTAGAATTATACATGCAAAACATCAGCAAATTATCAAGTCATCTTTTGATTCAACTTCATCCAGTTCAAAGAAATTACAAGTTGGTGATCTAGTTCTGAAATGGGACAAAGCCCATGCAGATAAAGGAAAACACACTAAGTTCTAGAAAATGTGGCTCGGACCATTTCAAATCAATGAGAAGATAGGCCCTTCCACTTTCATATTACAAGATCTATCAGGTAAGAGAGATTCTCTTCCTGTTAATGGCCTTATCTTGAAAAAATTCTTCAATTGAAGAGGTAACCCCTTCTCCCTCTGTAAATATTCAATTTTCAGCAAAATTTGTGTTCATAGTTTTTAGGATTATTGGAAAATAAAGTTGTAAGATGCCTTCCATTGGCCTTTGCTATACTGAAAAAGTTTCTCAAAAGAAATAGTTTTGATATTTACTTTTAAAAATGGAAACCTTAAACAAAAGGAAAATTTCTAGGAAATTAGGTATATTTAGATTCTGAAACCCCATTTTATTTTTGTGAAATCTTCTCAAGATTTAGAAGTACTATAAATCATTTTAATGTTTTCAAATGGCCAAAAAACGGTTATCAATACAAAAAATAGAAACTGATTCAATCTTAGCATCTTCAACTCTTACACTGTCATCCATGCTCTCTTAAGGAGAAAATTGTTCATCCCATTCATCAAAGTTTATGATTATTCAGAGTGTAATTCTAAAATATATTTGATATAAAAGATAAGGGGTCTTATTACAAGCATGCTTACCATGATCATTGGGGAATAGTTCAACTGACATTACTAATACTGCATACCAAAACAGGGTAATGGCTTATAATTATAAGATAAGGGGTCTCATCACGAGCCAGCTTGTTCAGTTAAATTACAACCAGTGAATGGCATTGTCAAACAACTGGCCACCAAACCAGGACAATGGCTTTTTATCTTGTAAAATAAGAAAAAAGAAAAGTGATACAAAATATGAAGGCATATTTTTGGATTCATTCTTTTAATTATACTCTGAAATGGATGGGATAATGAATGATTAAATGGTTAAAAGGTATCCCTATCAAGACTATAGACGTTTGCTGGCAGCAGAGGCTCTACCTATGACAAAGGAGTCATTATAAAGCTAAGTTGGAAAAGTTCTTTGTTTTATCATTATCAACCAATTAAGGCTAATGTAAAACTTAGAATATATTTAATTTTAACAAGAGAAGAAAATAGCAGAAATAGCTATTATTATATTCAGAATTTATATATACCTAGTTATATTAGAATTCTCCTCTTAGATAAGATTTCTATATAAAGAAAGTTTAAGTATTTCAACATTTTCCAGAGATAATTGTTTCTCCCAGTGAATCACCAATTGTTGTGTTGTACAACAAACCCCCATTTCATAAAAATTTTCTTTCTAACTATAATATGAAATGGGTCCCTTTTAAACATAGATGTGTGAATAAATTGGTATGAACTCATCATTATAAAATCCTTAATCAAAAGGTCCAAAGGAAACGTAATATTATAAACCTTTTGAACTATAATGAAATTAATCTTATGAATAAATATAAAATTCTTTATTATTGCGATAAAGTGATCGCAAGATCGCATATCGCAACAACAACGAAAACATAATACAAAGACCCATTGACTTACCCCGGTCTGAAAAGATAACAACTATCGGTTATCGGGAAAGGCGAGCAGCAAATATAACGAAAGGCTCTCCCCTATTTCTCTAATGTGATATCGCTATCGTCAATCAGGGGATATAATGCAGTGCAAGTTTAAGACACCTTTAACTCTCTCGATGCGATAAGGTGTATCGCTATCGGGGATCGACGATTTTTGCAATAACATAAGTATTACGACCTGAGCTCATCTCTGATTGCGATCCAATAAATCAAGGCGCGAGTTTCAAAATAGATTTAAAAGGCTTGCATGCATTATTTTGGATTATTATTAAAATCCTTCCCATTCCTGATAGTGATTTACTTGTGATTATCCACCAAAAAACTCAAGTCATGCTTGAATGAATCATTCGGCATATAAACGATATGATGATTATTTAAAACTCCTTTACCATGATTGACAGGTTAAGCAGCCAATTAATGAAGCAGTTATCCCGAGATCTTCCCTAAGATTGTATCTGTGGTAGTATCATTTTAATCCTTCATTATTCACTAATTCTTTCATATTGGCTCACATTTACTATTCTTTGTATCACGTTCATTTTATTCCTTGCACAGAGCTCCGCCGAAACAACAAGTTCAGACCAAATGGGTAAGAAATCCAAGAGATCTGCGGCAGCAGCAGCTCCCGCAGTAACAATGCAATCCACCACTAATCCAGGACCGAGCAAAAAGTGATTAATTTCAGACACTACGTGTCTTGGCCTTGGAAACACAAGTTGGCAAAGCATATATAATTTAATTGAAGTAGAGGATCCTGAGACAGTATCAGTACAAGCTACCGCAGATTCAACTAGAAAATCAGAGGCTTCCCTGAAAGATTTAGCTGATTCATATCTGCATCGAATAGAAGCATGTGAAAAATTATTCCATACACTGATGTAGTGCGATGGGCAGTAGAGGAGATCCCGGTTTTAAACAGAACATTTTGCACAGTTAACGGAAGGGTCTTCGGCTCATTTCAGCCTGATGACTTAAGGAAAATGTATCACTTTCCCGAACCCCAAAAGAAATATAATAAAGCCTTTCTTGAGAAGTTCGCAAGTGAGAATGAGACTGAATCGGCCCCAATTCGGGAGTGGAGACAGAACCCTGCAAGGCACAAACATGAATCTTCAGGTAAGTACTCTGTAGATTCATTATGTTCTCCTTACTGTTATGTAGGGGCAATGATGTGTAGAATTTGGGGATTACATGATTCTGCAAAATTCACCATTGAAATGGTTCCTTTAATGGAAGTGGCAGTTAAAAGTGAAGTAATGGATTGGGGAAATATATTGTCAGATAAATTAGCCACTGCAATTCTTGATTTTAGAGCAAAAACTTGCGTGACCGATAGGTCTATTCCTCCGTTTTATTTTAGTGCTTATATTTAGATACTCTTTGTTTCAATTCTGAATTTCCTGTACTGGGGTGGAGACGGACTTCACAAGACCCCATGCCAATTCACATTTATCACCAAAAGTTGTGGAAGGCGCACTATAAGGACCACTTGTACCAAATCTGTAATGGTTTTATGTTGCCTATTTACTATGCCATTTTTTATAAGCCTGCCTCAAAGATTTCTTTGGAAGCAGAGGTTGACCTAACCGCTGTAGGAAATTGGTTTGGGGAAGATAAGTTCACATACATAAGAGTTTTTGGTAGCCTTGCAAGACCTCATGTCCTTCCTCTGTATATACCTGACAAGTTGTTAGCCCGACAATTGGCCTACCAAATTACAACTGCAGGAACATCCAAGACTCTTAGGACTTCAAAAAAGCAGGCTTGGACTACTTTTCCTTTGAGATGTGGTTTTTATATTTTGCACGACTACAAGCATTAGGAGAAGGAAGCAAAGAAAATAAACATGCTCAACCTTGCAACCATCCCTAATAGGCAATTCAATCCAAGGAAGGTTGCCTATACTGTGCTTGAACAAGCCAAACTTACAAGGTTTAATCATGAGAAAGATGATTTTGATGGCTTGTTTTCTTCGGCAGAATCATTATTTCGAGTACAAATGCTAGCCAAAATGAGATATAACGATGAGAGGCTAGTAGAATTCAATAAGCTCAGAGAACAGAGGTTGCAAACTCTACCTCTGGACTTATTAGCTACTACCCTGACAACACAATCAAGCGAGCCTGAACAGCAACTCATGACAAACCTCCTACTGTAGCAAAGATTCTCGAGAGAGGAAAAGATCTAGAACAGGAGAAAGAGCAGGAGAAAGAGCATGAGAAAGAGCAGAAAAAAGAACAGGACAAGGTCAGCGAAAACATCAATGTGGATACTCATATTGATCCTAAACTACTCCAAGAATGGCAGCAATTTGACTCCATTATAAGCAACCTGGAAGGTCCAAAAGGTGCCAATACACCCAAAGTAACAGATGGACAAGATATAGCATCAACAATGGTTCTGAATGAAGGAACCAGTAGCCTACCCCCTAGTACGAATTTAGAAATGATTCCAAAAGATCCCTCTGATCAAATTATTTTGCAGGTAGAGGACATACCTCCATTAGATGTCTTTTACAGTCCCAAACATAGGGTTGTAGTGAAAAGATAGAGGAAAAGGAGAATACTTGATCAATCTTCCCTATTTCCAGCACAAACAGAGACAGCTAATGTAGTGTGGAAAGAAGAGTTTAACCCTTCTGATGACCTAACAAAGCTTTCTCAGTATGCCGAAGCTTATTCAGCAGCCACTATGGACAAGGCATCGGAAGTAAGTAATCTACTTAAAGAAAAGGACCAAGCAATTGTTTTGTTGCAATCACAGGTGTCTGAAGCACAACAGAAAATTGAACAGTTGGAACAGCAACTATCAACACAGCAGCAATTAAACAATCAATTGAATAAGCAATTGCTTGAAGAGAAACAGAGAATAGACTCAAGCGCAATACAAAAGCAAAAAGAATTATCTGAAGCATTGGCCAGGTTAAAGACAATGAATGAACTAATGATGAAAACGAAAGATGAGCAAATCGCTCATCTGTCACTTCAAGAAGAGAAATTCAAGAGTCTTCCTTAACCTGCAAATTTCCAGTCCGAAGCGCTACAGATTAACAAAGCACTGGTTACACAGTTAAGACTGTTATGTCATAACATTTCTCTAGTTGAGCCCCTTTGTGATATAATGGCATCAATATTTGAAAAATCAGTCGATGCTAGGCAGGATTTGGAACAGGCCAATGAGACTCTGACAAACTTTCTTGCTTGGCAAGACACCAATGAAGGGCAGGCAGCAAATCTACCCAAAATTCTAGAATCACACAAGGAGATCCTTTTCTTAGAATGGCAGTCACAGCTGATTAAAGCAGAGAGAGAGATTTCTAGATGTAGATTATCTACAAGTAATTTAATTGAGCTAATCAATAACACTCTTTATCTGTCTAACATGATTTCACAATGCACCCTAGGTAAATTGTTGTCAACCAAGGCATTGGAGCAAGCATGCAATTAAGAATTGGAGAAGAATGAAAGACTAATTGTCGGCATCCAAAGTTTGACTTGGGATACCTATTGGTTTTTCTTAGTAAAACCATACAGTCAAACGGTTGCCCTCAAATGTTTAGCCGATGTGATTAGTTGTATCATTCCCAAAATCCATGATGCCACATACTCAGCTCAACTCCATTCTCATCTCAGTCGTCCTCCAGAATTGGAACCGATGCTTGCAATCTACCAACTCAAATCAAAAGGAGAACAGCCGAAACAATGAATCATGCTGTCGACTACCAACAAACCTATTGTGGAGGAGATACTCAAGATTTAGTTGTACCAATTAATAGCATTTTATTTTTGTAGTTAGTTAGTTTAATTAGTATTTATAGACCCTTTCCATGGCATTTAGAAAGGTCCACAGTTTTGTATAAAACTCAAAATGGAAGTTGCAACAATTGTGCTCTGGTATATTTTTTTATAAAGACAAGCCAGTATCAATTCTAACGAAGAAAGCTTTGATGGGATGTGCACTATTGCCTTGATGTGAAAGTGTTTCTAAGTTGGAAAAAGGAATTTGAATGCGATTGATATCGGGAGTGATTCAAATCACATATGGTACTATTATCTATGATCTTGTTTCATTCTTTCATGTGAATCGTCATTTGATTACTCTTGCTATCATTGGATATATGTGTGTTTTCAACAGCAATCCTTATATTTTTCACTATTGAATGTTTAATAAATGTTATTCTTTTAGTCATATATGTATCAGTGATATATAAAGGATAAGTGTAATAATGTTTTAATGATTACTTTGTTCAACTACTTGAACAAAGTAATTATCAGATGAATGAATGTCTTTTTTTACCAATAGAGTCATATATATGTCTGTTTGTGGATAAAGATTATCAAATGTTACACTAAAAACAGAAATTTTCCGGGATAGGATAGCTATTCATATTTTTACTTTTTAGATTAAATCATTCATCCATTGCCATTTTATTATAAAACCACTCATTTATCCATCCCCTTTTTATTCATCATTGGGAAACTGGTCCCATTATTTCCAATCGGAGCCACCACACCAAACAGAAAAGGAGCTGCATTAAGGTCCGGACCGAGTGGTTTTCCCCGATGTTGTTGTAGTTATTTTCGAGGCATCAACAGAACATTGTCCTTGGTGTTCAACCACACCAAGACCTCAGAAAAACCATTGAAAAGCAAACATACTTCCCATGGAGCTTTATAACTTAGCTCGTTGCAGTATTTACAATGACCACCGTTGAAATATGACAAACATACCATTTACTAGAGCTTTATAACACAGCTCATTACAATATTTATAATAACCACATATACACATATGCACATTTGTTGAACGAACAAATAAAAGGATATGATGTCTGCATCAGCAACAAGAAAATCCAGAGGCTTACACCTCCACCATCAAAAGTAATGTCGGGATTCACTTCCTTCCTAGGAGATCTAGAATCCACTGCCAAAGGCAAAGTTGATTCCTATGTTCAACGCTACAATCCCTTGCCACTTGGCCTCTCAGTGAACAGTTACCGGCTCATTATTCCAGGGCACACTCCTAATGTGCATCTGATCCTATCTAGAAATGCTAATGACTAAAACAAATCCATCCTCAACCTTCCCTTCTCTGATATACAGTCCCTTAGGCAATCTTGTCACCCCTTTCGTGCAGTCACTCACCTTCCAAGTTCCATGACATCCCCTATCCTGGGTAGTCTATCCCTTGGCAACGCTTCCTTGCATCAGAAGGTCAAAAACCAAGGCATATACCTGCCTCAAAAACATCATAATAGTCATAGCATGCTCATGGAAATTAATGGACACTATTGGGTACCAATATCCTACAATGGCTCTGTTCCTAAATGCTTTATCAACATACTACTACCTGTTCGAGTTCCTTTCACTACTATTGCTAATCTTTGTAGTCAATTTCAACCACCAATTCAGGCATTTCATGCTTTCCTGTACCAAACACATAATTTCGATTAGATTCAAAATAAATTGAAATAACTTCAAATCATACCTCTTTGGTGGCTCGTCAACAAGGTACAACAAGGTACACTTGCAATTATGTTTTCTTCCTGTCAAAACAAGTCAAACTAGCACCTTTGACCAAATCATCATGTATAAACATATCACATCAAGTCAGCTCAAAATGAAACCATCATAATCAAAATTATAGATCACATGTACCCATCATAAACCAAAATCATAGATCACATGTAATCATCATAGATAAGAATCATAAATCACATGCATAATAAAACTGAAATAAAATACTAGTACTTATCCTTTAATCAATCATTGGTTTCTACCTTTTTCTTTATTCTGTATGCACACCAAATCGGTTTCCACACCAGAAAAAAAACCCAATGCCTTCTCCTCAACCATGTGCATATACACATAGTGTGCATCACGCACATACACCCACACACGGCATAAACCACCATGCAATACATGCACCTACACCTAGCATACAACAGATACACCTACACCCAGTGTATAACACAACACAATACATACACTTACCTCTGGTGCACACCACCACACAACACATACACATACACTCGATTTACAACAAAATACATATATGTATACAAATTAATACACATGTCATAATACCACAACTAAATGCGCATATATATTACCGCATGCCCACAGACCATCATGTATGACATGCACACAATAATAAATGTACACCAGTACCATATATACAACATGTGCACAATACCACCTGTACATAGCACCACCCGCACAACGTGTGCATAGCATCACATATACATGACACCACTTGCACAACTTCTACACAACACCATATGTACATTGCATCACTTGTACAAAGTGTACACAACACCACAAGCATGACATGTACACAACACCACAAGCATGACATGTACACAACACCACCTACACACAGCACCTCATGTACAAAATATACACAACACCACACATAAATTCATGCACACAACACCATATGTACATAGTACCATAAGTACTTGCACACAACACTATATATACATAGCATTGCATATACAACATATGCAGAGCATCATATGTATACAAGACTGGATATCCAACATGTACATAGCACCATATATACCTAGCACTGCATATGCAATATTCGCACAACACTATTTGTACCACCTTGTACATAACATTACATAAAAAACATGTACACACACTATTTATACACAACACCGCATGCATACAACATCACAGATGCAACATGTACAACATATCAAACATATTCACAACAGTAGTACCACACATCCAAAACCACATTATCTCTACCAAGCAATATTGCTTCCAGTGTCTTATCCATTCTTGTCCCAGCATGTCGCTGACCACACTGCTTTCATTTTGTTGATGTATCCCTCAGCCTATCCTTTCGATAACATAAACATACTATCATGACATAATATTAATTCATATCCACATGATACTAACCTCATAGATTTTTCAGGTCGATTCTTCCCAATTGATTCCTCGCAAGACCAAGAACCTCTTCATGTCATTCACCTCCATAAGCAACCATTCTTCCACAAGAATGATCCCTGATGAGCCTATCAAACAATGACATAGATACATAGATACATAGACATATATATAAAAATTAGCATAAAACAATCATGATCCTGTCATACAACGACATACATACATGTATACATATATAAACCTCAACACAATCATGATCACAACATAATTACCAAATATCATATGGTCAAGGTTAATAGAATTCCCTTTATTCATGCATAACATACACAATATTGAGAAAAAGAGTTCCCAACATAGCCAAGGCATCTAAAACCTCAAATCCATTTACTTTACCCTTCCTATTACCTTTCTCATGACTCTCCTACCACCGTCCATTATCCCAATGGACAAAACCAATCCAACTGACTGTCATACCCTTGCCTTTAACTTCCCTTATACATGCATTAAGCTTCATCCAAGCCTTACATCACCAATTGGGTACCACACAACTCTTCTCAAACTCCATTAACTTTCCTCTTTCCCAAACCAATTCCTAAGGTTCAAAACATAAAAGGATAGAAAAAGAAACAAACAAGAAGCAAACCATGAAATCAATAACAATACGACATTACAAACAAAGTGGCAAGGTGTCTCACCAAACATAACAAAGATGCAATTAAGCACAACCAAATCACAAATATCGAAAGCACAAAACTAGTAATAGACACCATGACTCCATCCCCATGGTTCATAGTGCCTCCAAGAGGAAGCTCAACCTTAGCCTTCTTCAAGATTTCATGGCAACCTCTTTTGCCATGCAACCCCCAGAATAATACTGTCATAAACATATAACTGTCAATGCATAAGTGAACATAAAATTACACCAATTACCATACCTTGTCATACTAATTCCAAGCATGTTACCCTGCAACTGCTCACACATGTCAACCCATGTTCCAAATTTCAAGACTAAAAATCATGTCATAATCCATAGTCAACTCATATTCATTAGACATAATGCTACAAATATCACCTATTACACTCAAGTACACATCAGTTATCTCAACGCATATGTGTGAGTAAAACCATCTTAAAACAAGATCATTTCTTGATGCAATATTATAGACACATACTCATATCATGTGATTAATCAAACATTCAACAACAAATAGACGACATAATAGACACCAACACTCAAACACCAAATAGATGACATAATCAAGCATTCAAGAACAAAGTAAACAACATAAGCAAGCTCATACCTTAATGTATCTCAAGGAAGGCTATCTTGTATGCACAATCAATCTAGTTAGCACAATATAAATTCACAACACATCAACTCAAACATAAATAAGGTCATGATATCCATATAGTCACTAGTTAACATGTTCACGTCATAAACTCATAAACAATTATCATTCATACATAATAATCACATCTGCACAATTGATCTAGATTAATATGACATAATATCACAACACATCAACTCATCCCTGAATGTCATATCCCTAACCATTTGCATAGGCTAATCCAAATTAGTATGATACATATAACATCATGATATCAATGCTATAACCCTAATCATCAAGTTAAGTAACATGTAACAACAATAAGTTAACATATGACATGTTCATTAATGACATATAACATAATCATCAAATTAACTATCATAAAACAACAATACAATGCATCTAACCACAGGTTACTATGATTCATGACTATTGAACTATGCATATGACTACACTAATCGACCATCATTTATCATACATGTAACCATTATAATAATAGAATGACAAGTATATCAATAACCTTAATGCTTATAACAAACATTAACCATACCTTCATTCCCACCATACAAAATTGTATGATGATCTGCTCTTACTCCGAAGTCCATTGTTGCAACTTCACCTTAATGATCTACATCTCTTGCTCTATCTCAGCCAACACATTTGCATCATAACATATCAATATCATAATGATTACCCAATTGCATACAAT
Organism: Pinus taeda; assembly: GCA_000404065.3. NCBI lineage: Eukaryota > Viridiplantae > Streptophyta > Pinopsida > Pinales > Pinaceae > Pinus > Pinus taeda. The sequence goes on from APFE030886206.1 coordinate 36,190, forward strand.
GACCTTATGCACAACAACCTTCACCATGAAAATGCATGCATAATAACATATATATACCAAAATGCATAACAAATGCATAGACAACCATACACTCATGATGACACATCCCACAATAACACCATCAACCTTCACATGGTGACATCACTACAACCATGATCAACACCATGCAAATGCAACAAGAACATGGAATACAAGCATAGGGAACACATATGAAACCAACATGAATGAATGACCATCAGACAACCCATCTAGTCCGAGGGGTGAACCATGCACCAATACCACCCTGTGGTATCAGATATTACACAGGGAGACCAGAAACCAGCTACCACCCAAAGAGAATGAAACCATCACTCTGATACAACTTTGTGGTATCATATATGACCTAAAGAGAGCCCAACCTGCTCTTATACCACCCTGTAACGCCCTCCACCCACATCTACCCAATTAACTTGCCAACTGGGGTAAACATGTGACAAGAAGTTACCATGATATGATTCAACTCCCTACGTGTCAGTTAAGGAAATGGAATCGACGGAAACACACCATACCAAACCTTTTGCGCCTCCTACAAGACTCTCGGAATGCATCCCAGTCATTCCCCTGACCAGCCCCTGGGTCCCACTAAGTTTTAGGTCATTAAACCCCTGGACACTCCCTTGATATGGACAAGGGTTCATCTAGGAGGCTCCACACACTTTTACAGCAAGGCATGCATGCATCAGGGGAATTTTCTCCTCATACCTATGCCTGAAACTCTGGGATTTGTGCCACCTTTCAAGCCTAGAATCTAGGTCACTACCTAGAAACCCATATAGCTTTGAGAATCCATAATTTACATGACAACAAGAATTACAAATCAAAAAACTGGCTCCAGGTCTAGGCTTGACCATCCCCAACTAGGACTGACATTTTGTCAAACACTTGGCATCAATGCAATCTATGGGACATGAATACATGACAGATCGTAAATGATTGACAACTCATATGAGCCTTGACAAGAAGGATCACCACCCTCTTCCATTAAATGTTTTGACATCAATTAGGTCTTGCATCCATTATCCTTTCAGTTACAAGTAAATACATGAAAATGAATATAACCAGTCACTTAACCATGATTATAACCAGCATTAAGCCATGTAAATAATGATGAGTTAACAACCATTAAGGCCCCATAATAAAAATTACAAGAGCAAGAGAACTTGGCTTTTATTAAACATAAGTAAGAGTTGACCAAGTTCGAGACTTCCACATACCACCCGACCATAAACATGATTGAACCAAATATTTCTTTCACTCAGTTACCCCCATGCCATATTCCAAGCATGAATCTAGGATCTCATGGATAAACCAATCCAAAAAACAACCAAGGAGATCCAGAGATTAAACCACCTCCACCCTAAATCGATACACTAGTCTATGAGATTTACCACAATTTACACCGGATCACTAGGCCCTAACAAACATGTATCCCGCAAAAACCAGTCAAGGGATTCCTAAGAATTTGGGAATTTTCCTAAGACCACCTCCACCCCGAATTCTGAAACCAATCAGCAATTCCAAAGCTCAAAACTGAGAAAACAATCCCATCACACCATGGCTATCTGAAAAAAGGCAAGGCAAGGCTGAAAACCACTGTCATAACCTAGCAAAACTAGGCCACCGATAGCAAGAGAACCATATACCAATATGCAAAGCCATGCATGTCAAAACCAGCTAGGAAATCACACATGCAATATGTTACTTGCAAGTATTCCTGTAGAAGTTGCTTGATCCTGCTCTTCCTTGCTTGATCTTTTCTTTCCTTTCCTTTCCTTGTCCTTCCTTTGCTTGATTTTCCCTTCCTTGCTCCAAAGCTGAGCAAAAGCTTACCAACTGATCCTCAGAAGCATTTTTATTAATGAGGCCTCTATTTTCTTCATTTTCCATTATTTTCCTTCAATTTCCTCCTCACAAGCAACATATGACCTTTCACCTTCCTTTTCTCCTATTTTCCTATATTTTTATAAATAAATGTGCCAAAATACCTTTTTTCCTTTTTTAATGTCTTAGCCATTGCCTTTGTCAATTTCCTTAGCCATAATAAACTGAATGAACACTCGCTAGGATGTTTTCCCCACCATTCAGCTTGGAATATGTGTCCCTTAACCGTGGTCCTATTTTGCCTTTATTAACTTTTATTACATGATTTTTTAACCCTGGGTTGTTACATCATCATACAAGGAAGGACAAGTCAGCCTCATGATAACAATTCGAATTCCAAGGGAAACATATATATAAGAGGTACTCAACCTCATTTGAGGATACATCCAACAAGTTCGATCAAGGAAGATAAAGAGACCTAGAAGGACTAAAGAAGAAGGAGAAAAAAAGGAAGAAAAATCAAAGTTTAGAAGTTGTTTTGGGGCATATATCTCTCACACGTGTGAGTTGCACCTAGGGTTTCTAAAGTTCTAAAATTGCATACATTAAAAGTACCAAAACCTAGTATCAAAAGGATCATACTTACAAGCCAAAATACTAAGGAAGAAGCAAAATCAAAGTGAAGGTACATCTTGCGTCCTTGTGTACTATTGATCTTCATGTTTTGGTAGTTGTTTGATGATAAGAAAAACATAATAATAAGTAAAGAAGAAGTTAATAAGAAAGAAAAGTTAAAGAACATCACAAGAAGTTATCAAAGTAAGAAAAAACACCTGAATCTAGCTGCCATTGATTTCTCAACACTTAGAAATACCAACCATCAAACCAAGGTAAAATAATATTTAATCAAGAAAGGCTAGAATATGTCTCACTCCTACCCTGCATTTCATGATCTGTTGGTTTCTCCCTTTCTTGACTCTAGAATTTTTATTAATAAAATATGATAGTACATTACATAATAAAGTTTAGTACATAATATAAATTTTGGTAACCCATCATTACAAGTATTTAATTACATCACAAATTTTGGGGAAATGAAGTGGGGTGTCACATTGTCGAAGGAGGAATTTTTTGAATCGTTGTTAGGACAAACTCATCTAGTTGCATTTTTTTATGGAGCCTCAAATAGGCGTGGTGGGAGGAAGGGGGGTAATATATTATCCTTAAGGAAAAAGATAAAATTCATATTCTCGAGATTTAGGTTCAATGTCAAATAGTCAAGCAAAATCTTATAGCCTTTATCATGGTCTATTCCATACACTATCATTGAAAGCCACCAAGTTAATGGTAATAAGGGACTCTTATCTCCTCATCTCTTATTTACAAAAAGGGTCACCCCTGATAATTTGAAATTGAAGACTCTTCTTGCAAGAACAAGAGGATTGTTTCATAAATTTGAACGATATGCAGCGTTTCATATTTTAAGACATAACACAAACGTTGACTTGTCGGTGAATTATGGACTTAGGTTAGCAAAAGGGAACTCAGTGGTTAATAGCAATAGAAGTAAATGTTTGATTCCTTAAAGAAATGGAATATCATCGTGCCCAAAAGCATAAGGGTTTTTTCGAAATATGAAAACAAGTGGAGTAATATGTTGGCTATGTGGAGGTTTATGCAAGCTCTTAGACCTCAACATGCTAGAAGAGAAGGAGAATGGCCAAGAGGAAAAGAAACACTTATCAGTAATAGAACCCAAAAAGTATGTTGATGTCTAATAAAATTGTAAAATTTTTCTTCTTGTTAGGAAGTTACTAGAATTTTTATACTTATAAAATAGTAGGTAATTCTGAATTGTATAGAGAAAAAGATTCCCAATTTTGATTATTATGCTACGTTTCAAGCCCAATCTCTTTGCCTCTATGGCTTATTATGATTTTGTATTTACAAATGAGGTATTGTTGCATGCCTTATGTAAATTTTTAATACAAAATTTTCAGTTACGGTTTAAAAAAAAATTATTTCCAATTGTGTAAATTTGTGTTGACATAAAAGAGCATATATCGATGATCAACACGAATTTAGTTAATAAATGACAAAAAATTGTAAACTCATGGCAATTCATATACATTTGGTTGCACTAAGAGGCGCTCTACAACCCAGTATAGGGGAGATGTATAGGCGTAATGTAAGAAAATATATATGTTAACATTTTTTAAATGTTGATCAATATGTTGATTAATATTATAACTCAATATGAAGGAGATGTAAAAAACTTCCACTCTCACTCTCAATCATAAATAAAATATCTCAATATCCATGTGAAACAACATAATTTCATAAAAAATTTAGAGAGAAATAAAGTAACAAAAAATGAAAATAAAAATCTTACATTTTTTTTTAAATATTTCAACAAAAGTTCAATAAATTATTTGAATATCAATGCCATTTAATTTTTATTAATATTAATTTCATATATATAGAGGGGGGGGGGGAAAGGTGTGGGGAGAGTACTATAATAAAGGGGGGTGGGCTGGGGGGAAGGTGTGGGGGAGAGACTATAATAAAATATTTTCAAATCTACAAATAAAAGAGAAGAAGTAATTGAAAGTAACAAAGTTCAAGTTACTTCTGGTAAGTAATAATAAAAGGGAGATGTGTAATGCCATTTAAGATTTTTAATATAAAAATAAATGTTAGATTACAAAATTAATAATAATAATAAATTTTCAATGTGGGTCATAAACAAAATTTCAATAATAAGCATGGTTAAATAATTTACATGTATTTAACAATATATTAATAATAGGAAAACATTTCACTTGGTACAATGTAAGGCTGATAGATAAGTCTCACTACGCAGTTTAAAAATGTATTATATGTATCACAACTATTTTAATAGAATAAAAATTAAGAATGTTTTTATATATAGAGATGTGGCATTTATATATAATATAAATAATATTATTAAAAACTAATGTAGATCCATCTTAATTTCAGATCTATCAAGCGCTTAGAGGAATCAAAATCTCTTGAGGTGCAAACTTCCCCTCAATTTTTCACTTTAAAAATAGATTTACATTTTGATAAATTTGATCCCTCTCAGTACTTGGTAGATCTGAAGTTAAAATGGATATATGCTAGTTGTAACTATTATATTTCTCACTATTTAAAATAAATTTAAATTTAAAAATAATATATGACTATAATATCAAAAAGATAAAGTTATCAAAAACTGCAAATATAACGCAGATCGATGGATAAAAATGGTATGTGGTTTGACAATAGATTAACTTATGAATGGATTTTCTCAAAATGTTAATTCAATAATTAATCAACTCTTTAATGTGTTCCTCATGAATGTGTTAAGTTCATATTCATGGTTGTAACATATATACGATGAATATTATGTAGTGAAAACCTACGGAATATTATATCCCTTAAGATTATTATATTTCCGATAGTGAATCTCAGAGATCAAACATAATTGGCAACCAAGCATTCAAATTATGTTTTGTGGTTTAGGAGGTTTTGCACAAATTACTTAGAATTTTTTTATTATTGTAGTTTTATTTATTTTATATTTGTTTATTATGATCTTGGTGGTCCAAGGTACTCTCTAGAAAAAAGGGTTAGATTGATAGAAACCCATTAATTCATGTGAAGAGAACACGGACCCATCCCTCACAAGGGTCAAAAAATATATGTTGAAGAATTATCGGAGGCAAACTACAAAAATAAAAGTCCACTTTCTCATCTTCAATCATCATGAGCATAGCCCAAAGTATTGTAATATCATACCAAGTTGTTGATTAATAGTTAAAGAAAAAGTATGCTAGAAGATGCTTATCATCCCATAAATTTATCAATAGCATTATGCAAGCACCCAATTTCAATATAACACCATCAGACACAATCATGAAATGTATAGGCATAACTTCATTAGTAGTTTCTTCACCAAAGATTATAGCGTTCACCTTGTCGTCAAAGTTCGTTGACTTTCAATTATTTTGCTGAGTTTTTGTAGCTTTAAGCAAATTTTTCAAGAAAATACTAAATATTTCTATTTTTGCACAAATTCAAAAATAATTTTCTAATTTCTGGAAATATTATTTCTACTTTTCTATTGGCTTAGCGATCCTTGACGTGACATAATTCCCCTGGTGGAAGGTGTACTCACTAATTTTAGGGTTTGCACTCCATATTTGCAACAGTTTTGAGTAATGTTTGTGTTGTGGTTATAATCCTGCCAAGGTTCTTCAATGAATAATTGTTCAATTTTCTTTGAGATGCCATGAAACATACCCACTCTGCAACAGAGTTCAAAGAAGGAGAAAAATATTCACATAAATAGTAGGTATGGCCAGATCAAGGATCAATGTATCCAATATTGAATGGGAGATTAGCATTCCCAAAAGCTCATTCGACTTCGAACCTGCAAATCCCAAATGCCTTCATAAACGATTATTTGAGAAGATCCTCCAAGTATTCGATGGCATGAAATCATACTTTATTTCTCGCTGTGAAGAACACTGGCAACATGGAACAGAGGATCCAAGAATATATTTCCATGCTCTACATCAAGAACTTCGATATGATTTCACCCACTCTCAACCCTTTTACTCCGACCTCAAAGCTTCTTATCATCGTCTCCTTCATCACAAGAAACGACTCTTTGTCTCCCATAGAAGACAAGAACTTTATGCTCTCCTTGCCCACTCCCCTAAACAATTCTATCATGCCATCCTTCTCCGATGCTCTCCTCTTCCACCTGACCTCGACCCTACAACCATGTTCTCTCACGCTTCCAACCTTTATGATATTCCCGAGCAAGCCCAAATTCATGTTACCTCCCCACCCTCTTCCTATTATCTATTCTCAGACATAAAGATATTAGAGAGGCCATTTGGGTGATGAATAGAAGCAAAGCAGCCAATGAGGAAGGCTACCAAGAAAATTTCTTTAAGCATGGTTTCTGTTCTTTAGTTAGCTACTTGGCTAATCTCTTCAACCATGTAGATCGTGAAGGTTTTCCACTGACATGGTCACACCACATCATCCATCCAATCCACAAATCACGTTCCATCTCAAATCCCAATAACTACATAACGATCATGGTGGGTCACACGTTCTCAAAATTGCATGCTACTTTTCTACATAAGAAGCTCTCTAGTGACCTTGAGCAGAGACAACTCAGAGCTAGGGGACATTCAGGTTTTCAACTGGTAAATCAGACCATTGACCACATCTTCACCCTTCGCACCATGATTGACAAGGCACGACACCACTCTTCAAAAGTCTATTGTTGTTTTAGAGATTTTCATAAAGCTTTTGACTCTATTCAAGGGAGGCCTTGCTCTAGAGACTCAGAGATATTGGAATCTCTGAAACCCTATTGACCGCTATTATGCACCTATATGAGTCTGTTCTTGGTCATCTTCACGCAACCCATGGGATGTTTGATCTCATTTGAAGCAATATTGGGGTTAAACAGGGTTGCCCACTACCCCGTACCCTGTTTGGGATCTATATTGATGAGTTGGAAGCATTTCTACACGAGCATATCCAGGACATTGATGGCTACCTTCTTCACCAGGTTTTGATATCTATCTACTCTTTACTGACGACATGGTCGTCCTCTCCTCGTTCCTAGAAGGATTACAAAGGCAGTTGGATGCCTTAGCTCTGTTTTGTGACCATCGACAGTTGACGGTCAACCTGGATAAAACTAAGGTTATGATCTTCAATGGGATGGAGAAAACCTCAGACCTTAACTTTCTATTCAGAGGGGAGGAGATTGAGATCACCAACATGTATACTTACTTGGGGGTGCAATTCTCAGGTCCCCTCTTTAGTTTGCCACCAACACTTCATCCTCAGATCAACAAAGGATATGGATCCTTAGCCCTTCTCGAGAGACAATTCTTTCAACATCACTTCTAGGACATCTCATCCAAGATGAGCCTCATGGACACTGTTAGGATATTCTGACACATTAGAAATAGTTAAGTATAACTTGGTCTAGTGTAGAGTTCGGTAAAGTGTGTTTCTTTACTATGTACTTTTGTAATTTACAATCTGACATGTTCTAGACATTAAGTGATCTGACGGTTCATTCTCTCCTCAGTATTACCGACACTTGATATGTAGCTTAACATCCGATTAATCCATTATCTCTATTTAAAGAGCATGGAGGGTCATTTGTAACGTGACCGTTCATGAGAGAAGCTTAAGTAAATTTTCATTCTTTTATTAATAAATTTCCTGAAGTGGCCACGTTAGCTTAGGCTGTGGATCGTTTCCCTCTTTGAGGGTTTTAACCACGTCAAGAATACTGATGTATTGATCTGTGATCTTTTTGTGAGTGGTGTCCTTCGGTTTTCTATCTGAGGAACTTACCCTGTAAATTCCTACATGGTACCAGAGCTATTTGAGGGCCGCATTCATTGGTGATCCAAATCCAAAGCCAGTAAAACTACATCCGGCTATTGTTTCCTAGATCTACTATTTCTGACTACTTTCGGGCCAAGAGGGCTACTCTATTGTGTTAGGATCATCTATTATAGTGAGGAACCCCTTTCATTTCACGCAAAAAGGTTTCAGGTATCCCTCTTTACGTCATTTTTAAGATCTGGAGGTATACAATCATTTTTGCAATTTTAGTTATTCATCTCTTTGTTTATTTCGGTTTATTTAGCTCTTTGTTTTTTTTATTACTGGATCTGTATCTTTCGTTTCTTCATATGCTCTTTGCCCCATGGCTCTGTGTGATCTGGGCAAATAAGAAACAGAAAGAAAGGATTTTTCTCATGCATATGCTCTTTTTCACCGTTCGTTAGTGTGATCTCGGAAAATCAGAAACATTGAGGAAAATATTTAGTTTCCAGCAAAAACTAACTTCAAGCCATAAGGTTTGGTTTTTTTTGTATGTCTGTGTTGGGATGTGTGGTTTTTTGTTTTGTAGGCAAAAAGATCTTTTTCAATTAAGCACGTGCTCCAAAGCTTCAATGACAAAAAAAATAAAAACTAACCTTTTAAACTAGCTCACTTGGTCCAAAATTACTTTATGAGAATAAAGATCATGAGTTCAAGTCTTTCTTTTTGTTGGGTTAATTTTACTTTATATAAAAGTGTTCTCACCCATTATAAAAAGTGAGTCACTTATAATTCTAAAGTCTCGTTATCTTTTATTTAAGTTACAATTTAGTGGGTAGCTCATAAATTACCATTGTAAAAGTGACTTTCACTTATTTATAAAAGTGGGTCACATAAAAATAAAAAAAAAAATAAAAAATTAAAAAATTAAAAAAAAAAAATTAAAAATTAAAGTGAGCTAATTAGATTAAGTTTGAAAAGGGGGGGATAATATACATATATATATATATATATATATATATATAACATTATCATTCACTTCCGCACGTTCACGCACTTCGTTAGCATCTTCAACATCTTTTCTTCAAAAATCCATAGCTTCTTCATCCGGAAGCCGTTATCAGAGTCACTTTTTTTTAATCGGCCTAATTTTTCAAGATGTTCCATTGTAAAACTTAGTTTTATCATATATAGCTTCAGTTTATATTAAAAATAGAAAGTCCATGCCAAGTTATTCTTGACAGCACCAACTACTTCTAATGGTGGTCCTACATTGTGGATTCACTTAGAAGTAAAGGTCTTTACATAATAGCCTCAGGCCAAGAAACTAAACCTAAAGATGAAGATAAGGCAGCCAAATGGGAAAATAGGTAACATCAAGCACGTGGGTTGATAGGGATATCTATTTCTCTAGACCTTAAATTCCTACACTTGCATTATTTTCTTGGTATTCAAGTCTTGAAATTCAAGGAAGTTATTTCCCTTTCCCAGTCCAAGTATGCTTGTGATCTTCTATGACACTTTCACATGGAAGATTGTAAGCTAGAGCCTTCTCCCTTTCAGTCTAGAGCCAAACTTTCAGTTACTTATACTTCCATTGAAGATCTTTTTCAATTAAGCACGTGCATCTCCTCTATTGGTTGGTTTCACTGATTCCGATTAAGTTGGTGACCCTAATGATCAGAATTCTACTGCAAGTTATGTCTTCACTCTTGGTTTTGGACCTATTACATGGGCTTGCAAGAAACAAAGTTCCATTTCTCTTTCTTCAGTAGAAGCAGAGTATCATGGCACTATAGAAGCTAGTAAGGAAGCCTTGTGGCTTCATCAGATCCTGTCAGATCTTGGATTTCAATAGCATCATCCGACGACACTTTGGTGTGGTAATCAAAGTACCATTCAACTATGCAAAGATCTAATCTAACATCAGTGTAGCAAACACATTGAACTACACATGCACTTCATCGGAAATCTTGTTCATGACCGTGTTCTTAAGTGTAATATTGTTTAACAGATGATCAAGTTGCAGACATTTTTACAAAGGCTCTCACAGAGGCGAAATTTACTAAACTTCGATTTATGGTTGGAATTCAGGAAGTTGGAACTAAAGGGGGATAGTCTCTAATGCCTCCTTCTTTCTCTTATTGTGTCATATTTGTACATCCTTCAATCCTATCCCAATTTGTTCTTAAGGGGAGTTGTTAGGATATTCCGACACATAGGAAATAGTTAAGTATAACTTGGCCTAGTGTAGAGTTAGGTAAAGTGTGTTTCTTTAATATGTACTTTTGTAACTTACGATCCGACGGTCACAATATGTTCTAGACATTAAGTGATCTGATGATTCATTCTCTCCTCGGTATTGCCAACACTTGATCGGATATTAACACCCGATTGGTCCATGATCTCTATTTAAAGAGCATGTAGGGTCATTTCTAGCCTGACCATTCATGAGAGAAGCTTATGTAAATTTTCATTCTTTTATTAATAAATTGCTCGAAGTGGCAGTGTTGGCTCAAGTTGGACTGTTTCCCTCTTTGAGGGTTTTAACCACATCAAGAATACTGGTGTATTAATCTGTGATATGTTTGTGAGCAGTGTCCTTTGGTGTTCTATCTGAGAAAATTACCCTGTAAATTACTACATAAACCTTGATTCGTCCCATTGTTCTATATGGCTTAGATATTTGGGGACCATCTTTACTTGAGTCAAACTAGTCTTTAGCTGAGAGAGTCTAGATTCCTCTTCTCTGCCGCACCATTGGGTGCAAACCAATAGTGTCGCAGCACATCATCTTTGCAGAGTTTGGATCTCAACCCTTTCGGCTTGAGAGAGTCTTCAAATTGGTTTCATTCTTGCATTGTGTCCAGGGTTTGGCAGACTTGATAAAGAGTAGAGACCGATATCCTTACTTGGCATATTTCTCTTCTAAGACTATTTCCCATTCTACTCCCTTATGCCGAGCCAGATGTTGGTTTACAGGAGTTTCAAACCTCTTAGAGTCAATGGGAATTTAGTTGGATCATATCCCTCCTTTTTGATATTCCTTAGATGCTCCTGATCACCTTTTACCTACTAGACAGGAGCTAAAAAATATCATCAGGGATTTCATCCAAGTCACCTGGGTCAACCATCCAAGAGGGTTGCGCCCAAAGATGGCCTTCTACATTGAGCACTTCTTGGAGTTGAGAGATGGGCTCATTGTTCAACCCTAATATACGTTTCACCACTGGATGCATGTTATTCACATTCCTCTAGGCCAGTTCAGAGTAGGTTCTTAGAGACTTCGGGTAGAGATGGACCACCAAGTGGATAGGCTAGATAGAATCTACCAGGTATATCATTTACAGGAAGTGGAGACCGAGGTGCAATTCATCCTTGGATGCCTTGTCTACTACGAGATTAGAGGAAGGTTTCATTGGTTGTTCAGAGATTCTGGGATCCTTGCCAACTTTTTTAGGTACCCTGATCAGAGATGTTTGGCCCTATATATGCAGGAGGCTCTTAGGTTTCGAGTGCATATTCTTGAGCCTCCCATCAGACCAAACCCCATAGAGGATCACGACATTTTTCAAGGAGCTATCTTCAGACAGGGGCACCAAAAGATCGATTGATACCAGTGTGTATCCTGACTCCAGATCAGTGAGGATCCATGGGACCTCACCCTGCCACACAAGATCTCAACAACAGATTCGTATCAGGTCTATTCATGGGAGACGGACTAGGTCCTCCAGCATTCAGTAGCGTGTGAATCGGCCCAAGAAACAATTTAGTGGATAGTCTACACTTTCCATCAGCTCTTCCTCAGGCCAACAGAGTTTGTTGAGTTTCTTCAGTGTTATTCACTCAGCCTCAAATGTTAGGAGAGATGGGTTTGATCCTCAGACCTATTAACTCTTGGATCTTCTCTGCTAGGGCCAGAAGTTGATTTACTTCATGCATTGTATCTTTTATAGGAGATCATTTGGTTGTCCCGCTTTGTATATACATGAGTGTACTCAACAGTCCATTTGACCTACTTTGTGGTCATTAGTCAGACATAAATATAATTATCTTATCTTATCTTATCTTATCCAATTTCCCTCTTCTATTTCAATTCATTGCTGGAAAATTTGGATCCTACTATTAACCATGGAATAATCATTCTTCACAATAAGTATACCTAATAAGCATATCAAAGGAAACAAAAATTAGTGTAAGACGAAATAGACGAAGCTAATATATTCCCATTAATCACACACAATCACTAGCTTTAGCATGCCACCAATGCTCACAACAGAATCTCCATTTTAAAAGCCAAAAAAATGTGGTTAACAAATATCATTTTAATTAAAAGTAATAGTCGCCATTAAATATCACAATATCACATTGTGTGAAGTGTAGAGGTGCAGGGAAGTTTTCTTCCTCTGCACTCCGCACACTGTATCAAATTTTCTTGAAAGTAGCGATAATTATTCTCAGTCAGTGTCAATGTGTGGATTGGTGTGGTAATTATTCTTAGTCATTATGTTGATTGGTATGGGAGAATACTAGAATCATTGGCTTTAAGGTTTGCACTCCAGATTTGCAATGGTTCTAAATATCGTTTGTGTTTTGGTTATCATCCTACTAAGGTTCTTCAATGAATAACTATTAAATTTTCTTTGAGATGTCATTGAACATACCCACTTTGCAACATACTTCGGAGAAGGAGAAAAATATTCACACGTAAATTGTAGGTATATCCAAATCGAGGGTTAATTTATCCATTATCGAATGGGAGATTAGCATTCTCGAAAGCTCCTTTGACCTTTGACCTGCAACTCCCAAACACCTTCCTAAACGAGTTTTTAAGAAGATCCTCCAATTATTCGATGGCATGAAATCATACGTTATTTCTCTCTGCAAAGCGCTATGGAAACATGGAGCAGAGGATCTGAGAAGAATTTTCCATGCTATAAAAGTGGGAATCACACTTGTTCAAGTTTCTCTCTTATATTTCAATTCATCACTGGCAGATATTGATCCACTGTTAACCATGGAATAATAATTCCTCATTGTAATAATACCTATTGCTCAACATAGCAAAGGAAAAAAAATAAGTGTGAGATGAAGTAGAAGAAGCTAATATATTCCCATTAATCATAGACAATCTCCAGCTTTAGCCTGTCACCGATACTCATAGCAGAATCTCCACTTCATAAGCCAAAAGTTGAGGTTAAGAAGGATCATTTTAACTAAAAGTGATAGCCTCCATTAAATTTCTCAATATCGTGACTGTTGTTAAATTTGATGGAGTGTTACGGAGGCATGAGACTGTGTTTAGCAAGGAACACTTTATTCAATAGAATCATGTCATGTTGTGCTAGAAGTTGTCTTGAAAATGGAAATCGAGGGCTACCCATCAACAATAAGAATTCCACACTTCAACCCTTTCTCTATGCTTATGTGTCATGGGGAATTGAATTCCACACTTCAACCCTTCCTCTATGCTTATGTATCATGGGGAATTTGTGAGATTTATGACATGTAAGGGACAATATTCCCTCCAACTAATCATCTCTCTCCTCGAATGTATTTTGAAATTTTCACACTGGAGTATTCAAACTTCTCAAAGTTCGTTCATTGTGTAGAGTGTGGAGGTCCTTTACATTGAGCACAATGAACTTACTCGGAAGACTCTGTGTTCCAAACAATGAACTTAACATTAATGATAAATTAACCATAAGATTAGACAAAGCATGTGAATATTCATTATTCATAACATTAAAATGCTTAATTAGACATATACAACTTTTCATAATCCTCATGGTGCTAAATGAAAATTGGAAGCTAATCTTTAAAATCAATCACTGAATCATTATCTTTTACAAAATTTTACAATTAGTGGAAGTGTGGAAGTGTGGAGAAATCACCATTCTCCATACTCTCGCACACCCTTCAATAATTCAGCGACCTTGGTCGTTGTCTCTCACAAGTAATATGAAGCTAGTGAATCCTCCACTTGAGTGCCATCTCCATATAAAATTTTGAATTGACATTTCGAATTATCTACGCACTTTGTCCCATAAGTTTGTTGACCTGCCTATGAATCACAGGGTTTATATGAGGAAAATATTATGGGGTTGAAAGTTGGAGTGGTCAACTATTTGCATGGAATCCAAGTGACATCACTATTGGTGTCTATGAGTGTATACATGCATTGCTTGGGCATGCCAAAATCAACTTGTATTTTGTAATCTATAAATCCCGACTTAAGGTACATTGATGTTGGTTGTAATATTCCAAACATCAAAAATTTTAATAGATCTGGTACACTTTAGGTGTTCTAATAAATATTTTGCAGAAAAAACACCAAACACAAAACAGATCTGAGAATGCAACCTCTTATTTATGTAAATAATTGAAAACAAAGTTACATTCCCACACAAGGCATAGTAAAGCCCATGCTTGTGGCATGTATGGCTACCCATCAACAGAGAAATTGAAGATGTTGGAGCACAATTGTGGACCCTAAATGGATCCACCGGTCAAAGTCACCATGGGTTATCGTCGTAGGATCAAGTTAGAACTAGCCACGCTAAGCTCTCAACAAAAAACATAATAAGATAGACAAACTTAGGATACCCCAAATGCCTAGCTCTTATCCTATTTTAAAGGTCGGATGGACTCTCTAGAAGCCTTATTTTATTGTTTTCCCTCGAAAAATGAAGGTAAATACTATGGGAAAACACCACGGTAAATACCATGGGAAGATTTTGTCTATGTTGACCATACAAAGAAAAGGGAATATTAAAAATCCTCCTGCTAAAATATTTCTTGCCCTCAAGCAATCCACTACTATCCACAACAGAAGAATTTGTACATTGATACCAAGATCCGATACAACCCAATGTGTTATTCCATGTGTTGTAACATTATTTGGTTTTGATAAGTTAGATTTTTTATTCCATTTTGAATAAGGATTGTGTGCAAATTGCTCTTGAATGCCACAATAATTGAAGTTATGTTCAGGTCATACAGTTTAATCATGACTAAACTCATTTAAATTTTTGTTAAAATAGATTAGTGAATGAAGGTTTACCAAACAGTTTAAACTTGGAAAATCAGTAGCTAGTTAGAAATAAAATTGACTCAACAGTTTAATCTCAGTCAGAGGCGAAATAGGTGATAGTATAAGGTAGATGTACATAAAAGAAAATGATTTAGGTTTGCTAGCTTAAGTGCACACTGCAAAGCAAGAAGAGAAAATGTTAGCTTAGAAAAAGAATGAAATGCAAAAGGGTAGGTAGAAGCACTATGGTGGTTAGAGGAAAAACATGAAGATCTTATCCTAAAGTCAAATATCAAATGTTATCTTCATGTGCAGAAGAAAAGGGGAAAGGATTAAAGTTTTTCTCTAAGGTTTTATATATCAATTAATTTTGGTGTATTAATCCCCTATTCCTAAGTTTTAAGCCCCAAAATCATCCCTCTACTCATATTTTCCCCCACCCACCTATTCCTAAGTTTTATTACCCCCCCATACATTGCAAATATTCCCCACTATGTAGTAATTAAATCCCGCCAACCTCACCAAGTGCCCTGTCACGTCACATTAACTCTATGTCACCTCTCCCTTCATCTGCGGTCACCTCCCAAGATCTAACGCCCCCCTATCACCATCTGAACTTTACCAACGTGGGGGGTTCCGAAATGGGCAGTGTTTGAAACCGCGCCTGCCACTACGTGTCAATGCTACAGCATTTCATACCCCCCTCGGGCGACACTGTTAACCACTCCCCCCTCCCCCTCCAAAAAGTAGTTTCTCCGACTCCTGATACCACTCTTCTACCCGTTGCGCTCTCGCCACTCACCTTCTGCCACGTCATTTACCCGTTAACTCCACCAATTACATCCGCTACCTCCAAAATTAAGTCGTTAAGTAATCAATTGGTTTAGTCATTAATCTAATGGACCTGCGCCACCTTCAACGGAAAAATAAGATTGTTATATAAACCTCCCTTTCACTCATTAACTAGTTACTGAATTCATACACTACCACTGTTATTGGTCTGTTATAGGTTTGTTGGACTAAACTCCGACATTTTCACCCACCAGCAACATTGTTCGCTCACTCGTTTTCAACCTATTACCTCTATGCTTGCCCCAAAATCGTGAATCCTCTCTGTGTATTGAAGTTTCCAATCTAGTTTTCACTACTGTCCTTAGCCTTATCAGAAGATGCCTCCAAAGGACAAGGGACTAGAGGAACCTATCAGTCCTTTGATCTATCCTCCCATTGATTTTCACCACATCCATTTGGATGACAGAGACCATAAAATCCATGAAACTCTTTGCGAATTTGACCTTTTTGAGATGTATTGTTGGCTCGAGGACAAATACATAGACAAATCCGATGACATTCAGTTGTTGGAATCCAATTTATCCATTTTTCCTCATACCCGCAGAGCCATAGAATTTGTTAGGAAGTGTCATGTGTATTATCTGCCAAGCCAAAGAGCCATCATTGCCCCAATTGGAGAAATCATGTTCACTATCACTCCTCAAGCCATAGACCAAATGATGCAATCCCC
Organism: Pinus taeda; assembly: GCA_000404065.3. Classification (NCBI taxonomy): domain Eukaryota; kingdom Viridiplantae; phylum Streptophyta; class Pinopsida; order Pinales; family Pinaceae; genus Pinus; species Pinus taeda. The sequence goes on from APFE030886206.1 coordinate 52,980, forward strand.
CACAGTAGAGAATGCCACCCCCTTTTCCTATGAAGCACTTTTTGAATTGTACCAAAACTTGGACTTTGTCAAGAGAGCCAAAACCCTTGAATTTTTCTTGACAGAAGATACCTCATTGCCAAAGAAAAATCCTCCCTATCCCTCCTCTATTTTCATTGAGAGAGCCAAGCAAATTATTACAGTCATCTCTTACCTCCTTGGCTACTACTCAAATCAGTGGGTTCATGATACCATCATAGGATTTATGTCCATTTTCTCTGTTGATTCTAAGCCCTCCATAACTTTAGCTAATTCAATTCATGAGAAGTTTATCAGTAATCAGTCATCTTTTGGACTACTCTATTGATGAAGGAACAAAAGGAAAACACATACAAACAGTTTGTAGAGATGTTTGTGCATCCAGCAATCAGTGTCTTAAGCATCAGAACAGAACCAAGGATCGGTGAGGAAATTAGAAAGGTGTTGTAGCTATAAGACCAAGTTCAGACAAGATATTGGTACCTCTATAAAAAATATACAAAATTGAGAATATTTGGGTGTGAGCTTGCACTATCTAAATTCCTCCCAATGAGGATTTTTTCTCTAGAGTACATAAGGCAAATGCTCAATATGGATGAGATCCACTTTATAGCTTCCAAGAAGAAGTCCCAGTTCAAAATTAAAACTCAGATTGGGCCTTTCATTTGCAACAGAAGGGCAGCAGGGGAAGAAGTAGATAAGATACTAAAAGAAATGCAGTTCATCCTTAGCTTCACCTAGTCATATGATCCATGAGGGATCATTTCTCAATTAAGAGTAGAAACCAAATCTACTGCCTATTTTCATACAGCCAGACCATATATAGAGAAGTACAAAAACCAGCTAGAATGGGTTGAGAATACCCTACAACAAGCAGAGGAGCAGCTGGTATCATCCTCTACAGTACAAACTCCTACCATGTAAGAGAAAACAGCTAAGAGAAGCAGAGAAGAAGAGTCCCCTTCAGGGACTGAAATTTTTAGTGAAGGATTCAAAATTATGTATAGGAAGAAAGCCAAGCTTAGTTCCAAACTAAGCCTCAATGAGGATATAGAGCAAGAGAACATTATCACCACTAATGAGCCACTTGTTTCCTCATTAGTGGGTGATCAGGTTACATTAGCCAATGTTCATTCACAACTTGAGATGGAGAATGTCTTTGCACTTGCCAAAGACACTAGGATCAAAAATTTGGAGGACTTGGTGATCAAACTAGGTTATGATCTTGCCAACATCAATGTTGCAGAAGAGCTTGTAAAGAAAAAGAATTTAGACATAGGAACGTTAAGGAAGCTGAAATTGCCAGCTACAGAGGATCCTCTCGCCAAGGATATTGAAGAAACAGAGACACAAAAGGCAGACATGATGAAGCTCATCATGGAGTAGAGTGCACAGTTGAAGCAAATGGAGACAAAGATCAAAAAGATGATTAAAGAAAAGGAGCAAGCTGCCAAAATGATTGTTGTCCATTTGGAAGCACTCCTTATCACAACCATTCCTACAATCACATCTTCTACCACAAGCATAGGGGATGTTGCAGATTAGTTGTCAAATGAAGTATAGAACATGTCTCTCCAGACTGAAGAGATCAAATATTGCAGGCTCAAATCAATCTTCTACAAGATCATCAAACAAAGATTGAGACTTTTCATGCAGCAGAGCTACAGAGAGCTCAAAATCAGATAGAGGTATGGAAGAAGTCAGCAATTGAGTCCTCTATTGGCTACACACTGGCTCATGTTAAAGAAATCACATGGAACAATATCATTGAAGAAATAGATGAAATTTGGCCATGTGTCCAGATTATATTCAAGCAAAAGGAATTGATGAAGAAAGCCAAGCAAACCATTTCCATTATCAATGCTGAATTGGGAGAAATGCGTACTACAGCCAACAGCATCATAAAGTTCCTCAATTCCGAAAACAGATATGAGTTGGATGATCTAGGAGTAGATAACAGAACAGAAACCATCCTGGAGGTAAAGAAAGTTCTAACAAAGAAGAACTTGGTTGTACAGTTGACAGAGAAATGTCACACTCTGGAGGTAGCAGTTAATAGGTTTTCATTAGAATAGATGCATTGAACAAGAAAGGTTTACCTTCTCTATTTGTGATCAATGACAAATTGATGACCAGGGAAGATTACAAGAAGAAGCTTCAAGAAATTGCAAAGGATATAGCTAATTCTTCCAACATCAAAGGTTCTATGAGATGGAGAGCTTTTTACGAAGCTATTAGCAACATAAGTTTTATCCAACATGATATAAAACACAATTTTGCAGTAAAACCCACTTTTGCTCGGTATACTGAGGTAGATGAGATCTACCGCAACGTAACAAAGATTATTATTCCAGATGAAGATAAGTGGGATAAGTTGTGTGAATTCCAAGATTAAAAAGACAGGTCAGCTTCAACAGTGCAACACCCAAATAGTGGCCACTCAGCAATTGTTCTCCTCCTAAGTAGGGCTAGATGTCCAGATCACTTCACTAGATTCATTCCTTTTGGTCGCATTATTTCTTTTATGTTAGTTCAAAGTTAATAATAGAATGTCGTGTCACTCACGCATTAATTGTAATATTTTTGTAAATTTTGTTTAAATACTTCATTTTGTCGAAGTACTAAGGGTTGAACCCTTGAACAAGTTATCAAGCAGATTTATGCTCAGCTTGAGCATTTTTGAGCTAGCAAAAGATTTTGGATTTGCCTCATATGGTATGTCTCTCAATGAGTTGTATTTCATCTTGTTTATTCATTATGTCTTCTTCATATAAATTAAGTCTTTTGTAGTTATCTGATTTAAAATTTAATTGAATTTCAGTTTCATTTTGGATCGTCTGTGAAGTTGTAATTTAAATAAGAGATACATTTACAGAAATATTTGCTATTGTAAATTCCTCTTTGAGTATAAATTGCACCAGATCTCTGTGATAGTATAATTATACTTTGTTGATTAAAAAAACATTGTTTTCGTAATTTTTTCTTATAAATGGTTAAATACTCAGTTTGAATATTAAATCAATTATATATCTCCATATTCTACTTCTCCATCCCACTAAAATCAAAATAACCATGTACATTTAAAGAACAACGTTTTATTTTATTAAGAATCTATGTAAGTTTAAAGCAACTGTTTATAAATAGTTCACTGGTCATCCAATCATTTAAAACAACAAAAAATTATAGATGCTTTGGCATAACTAATTTACCTTAGGTTATCTCAAAGGACAACACCATGCCTCCATGCTAAATGATCATGAATGGATCCTTCGATACTTGGATCCCAAACAATCCTTCGGCCAACCCCTCCCTCGACAGATTCCCCTGGGTCCCAATTCCATTTAAATCCTAGGACCTGTGGATTATGATACTAGGTCAGCCCTCCATCGCTGCCCTTACTCAAGGGCCCAAGCTACAATATGCCCTTAGCTAAGAGTATCCTCCTAAGAATCATCCCATCAATAGAGTTCCAACGCATAATCTCTCACCAATCCATGCCATGGGAAGGATGAATACCTGCACGTGGGACAAATCTACTATGTTGATGTTGCTCGATGCCCCACTCATGTTGCTCCACCCAGTCACTCAACATGATCCATTTGGATAACTTTGCCCTATTTTCCCGAGTGTATAAAGGTGGGTTGGTAGTGTTGCAAGCCTTATCTATGTACTCCTGTAGAGGGTTGCTCTAGAACTCCCAATTCTACTCCTCTTGTTGCCTTGTGAGGGACTTGAGTCATTCCTCAACACTGGACATCTTGGCTGTTGACTTGACACATACACATAGTTCGTAGAGATGTTTGTGCATCCAGCAATCAGTCTCTTAAGCATCAGAACAGAACTGAGGATCGGTGAGGAAATTAGAAAGGTGTTGTAGCTATAAGACCAAGTTCAGACAAGATATTGGTACCTCTATAAAAAACATACAGAATTCAGAATATTTGGGTGGGAGCTTGCACTACCTAAATTCCTCCCAATGAGGATTTTTTCTCTAGAGTACATAAGGCAAATGCTCAATATGGATGAGATCCACTTTATAGCTTCCAAGAAAAAGTCCCAGTTCAAAATTAAAACTCAGATTGGGCCTTTCATTTGCAACAGAAGGGCAGCAGGGGAAAAAGTAGATAAGATACTAAAAGAAATGCAGTTCATCCTTAGCTTCACCTAGTCATATGATCCATTAGGGATCATTTCTCAATTAAGAGTAGAAACCAAATCTACTGCCTATTTTCATACAGCCAGACCATATATAGAGAAGTACAAAAACCAGCTAGAATGGGTTGAGAATACCCTACAAGAGGCAGAGGAGCAGCTGGTATCATCCTCTACAGTACAAACTCCTACCATGTAGGAGAAAACAGCTAAGAGAAGCAGAGAAGAAGAGTCCCCTTCAGGGACTGAAATTTTTAGTGAAGGATTCAAAATTATGTATAGGAAGAAGGCCAAGCTTAGTTCCAAACTAAGCCTCAATGAGGATTTAGAGCAAGAGAACATTATCACCACTAATGAGCCACTTGTTTCCTCATTAGTGGGTGATCAGGTTACATTAGCCAATGTTCATTCAAAACTTGAGATGGAGAATGTCTTTGCACTTGCCAAAGACACCAGGATCAAAAATTTGGTGGACTTGGTGATCAAACTAGGTTATGATCTTGCCAACATCAATGCTGCAGAAGAGCTTGTAAAGAAAAAGAATTTAGACATAGGAACGTTAAGGAAGCTGAAATTGCCAGCTACAGAAGATCCTCTCACCAAGGATATTGAAGAAACAGAGACACAAAAGGCAGACATGATAAAGCTCATCATGGAGTAGAGTGCACAGTTGAAGCAAATGGAGACAGAGATCGAAAATATGATTAAAGAAAAGGAGCAAGCTGGCAAAATGACTGTTGTCCATTTGGAAGCACTCCTTATCACAACCATTCCTACAATCACATCTTCTACCACAAGCAGAGGGGATGCTGTAGATCAGTTGTCAAATGAAGTATAGAACATGTCTCTCCAGACTGAAGAGATCAAATATTGCAGGCTCAACTCAATCTTCTACAAGATCATCAAACAAAGATTGAGACTTTTCATGCAGCAGAGCTACAGAGAGCTCAAAATCAGATAGAGGTATGGAAGAAGTCAGCAATTGAGTCCTCTATTGGCTACACACTGGCTCATGTTAAAGAAATCACATGGAACAATATCATTGAAGAAATAGATGAAATTTGGCCATGTGTCTAGATTATATTCAAGCAAAAGGAATTGATGAAGAAAGCCAAGCAAACCATTTCCATTATCAATGCTGAATTGGGAGAAATGCCTACTACAACCAACATCATCATAAAGTTCCTCAATTCCGGAAACAGATATGAGTTGGATGATCTAGGAGTAGATAACAGAACATAAACCATCCTGGAGGTAAAGAAAGTTCTAACAAAGAAGAACTTGGTTGTACAGTTGACAGAGAAATGTCACACTCTGGAGGTAGCAGTTAACAGGTTTTTCATTAGAATAGATGCATTGAACAAGAAAGGTTTACCTTCTCTATTTGTGATCAATGACAAATTGATGACCAGGGAAGATTACAAGAAGAAGCTTCAAGAAATTGCAAAGGATATAGCTAATTCTTCCAACATCAAAGGTTCTATGAGATGGAGAGCTTTTTACGAAGCTATTAGCAACGTAAGTTTTATCCAACATGATATAAAACACAATTTTGCAGTAAAACCCACTTTTGCTCGGTATACTGAGGTAGATGAGATCTACCGCAAGGTAACAAAGATTGTTATTCCAGATGAAGAGAAGTGGGATAAGTTGTGTGAATTCCAGGATTAAAAAGACAGGTCAGCTTCACCAGCGCAACACCCAAATAGTGGCCACTCAGCAATTGTTCTCCTCCTAAGTAGGGCCAGATGTCCAGATCACTTCACCAGATTCATTGCTTTTGGTCGCATTATTTCTTTTATGTTAGTTCAACGTTAATAATAGAATGTCGTGTCACTCACGCATTAATTGTAATATTTTTGTAAATTTTGTTTAAATACTTCATTTTGTCGAAGTACTAAGGGTTGAACCCTTGAACAAGTTATCAAGCAGATTTGTGCTCAGCTTAAGCATTTTTGAGCTAATAAAAGATTTTGGATTTGCCTCATATGGTATGTCTCTCAATGAGTTGTATTTCATCTTGTTTATTCATTATGTCTTCTGCATATAAATTAAGTCTTTTGTAGTTATCTGATTTAAAATTTAATTGAATTTCAATTTCATTTTGGATCGTCTGTGAAGTTGTAATTTAAATAAGAGACACATTTACATAAATATTTGTTATTGTAAATTCCTCTTTGAGTATAAATTGCACCAGATCTCTGTGATAGTATAATTATATTTTGTTGATTAAAAAAACATTGTTTTCATAATTTTTTCTTATAAATGGTTAAATACTCAGTTTGAATATTAAATCAATTATATATCTCCATATTCTACTTCTCCATCCCACTAAAATCAAAATAACCATGTACATTTAAAGAACAACGTTTTATTTTATTAAGAATCTATGTAAGTTTAAAGCAACTGTTTATAAATAGTTCACTGGTCATCCAATCATTTAACACAACAAAAAATTATAAATGCTTTGGCATAACTAATTGACCTTAGGTTATCTCAAAGGACAACACCATGCCTCCATGCTAAATGATCATGAATGGATCCTTCGATACTTGGATACAAAACAATCCTTCGGCCAACCCCTCCCTCGACAGATTCCCCTGGGTCCAAATTCCATTTAAATCCTGGGACCTGTGGATTATGATACCAGGTCAGCCCTCCATCGTTGCCCTTACTCAAGGGCCCAAGCTGCAATATGCCCTTAGCTAAGAGTATCCTCCTAAGAATCATCCCATAAATAGAGTTCCAACGCATAATCTCTCACCAATCCATGCCATGGGAAGGATGAATACCTGTACTAATCTCTCGCCAATCCATGCCATGGGAAGGATGAATACCTACACATGGGACAAATCTACTATGTTGATGTTGTTTGATGCCCCACTCACGTTGCTCCACCCCGTCACTCAACATGATCCATTTGGATAACTTTGCCCTATTTTCCTGAGTGTATAAAGGTGGGTTGGTAGTGTTGCAATCCTTATCTATGTACTCTTGTAGAGGGCTACTCTGGAACTCCCAGTTCTACTCCTCTTGTTGCCTTGTGAGGGACTTGAGTCATTCCTCAACACTGGACATCTTGGCCGTTGACTTGACACATACCTCTATGAGCTCCTCAATTTTCTTGCTCTCCTATAAGACAGTTTCTCGAACTGTCTAGACTCTGCATCAACATCATAAGCTCTGTCTTGAAATGCATAATCTCTTCCTGAAATTCCTTTACTGGCAATTTTGGTGCCATGCTGAATGTCTCTATATCATTCCGTACTGGATGCCCAACTATTATAGCTCCAACTTCAGCCTTTGACCGACTCTCTAGAAATGGCTCATCATGCATATTATGTTTGTCATGTTGCGCCACATAATCATGCTCATCATGTCGGTTTACTACTACCAGCTTCTCACTTATGTTTCCTTGAATGTCTTCTCCCTGGCCTTCTCCACTTGTGGGGACAATCTGTTGTTCAACCTCTATGGTTGTCAAACATGGATGCATTGGTGGACTGTTGTCTACACTTGATCGCGCATACTCTTCATTAATGTCCTCCTGGAGATCTATGGACTCAGTTGTACCAAACTCTGCCATATCATCACCATTATGAAGAGCTTCCTCCTTTTTTCCATGTACTCCTAAGATTATTATTGGCTTATCATGTATGTCTCTCTGAATGAGATCACATTATGGCTCATCACCTATACTTGACTACTTGGATCCATTATGAGTGTTTTCCTTAATATAAATGGGTTCAACTATAGTAGAGGAATCCTCATCGGAATGGCAAGAAAGAGTCTCCTCCTGCTTTGTTTCTATTATGACATCTAAGAATGAGTGGTTAAGTGCCCAAGCTCCCTTGCATATAAAGCACAAGCCTTTCCTCCTTAGTTCATTCTTGTTGTCTCCACAAATCCTTGTTAGTTCCTCCTTGGTCAAATTATTTCTAAGTAGTCCGATGTTCTGTTTGACCAATCCCTCAGCTAGTTCATAGGCAATCAGTGATAAAATTAACTCCTTCCTCCAAATGGCCAACAATTGGATCTCAATTTTTTGCAAATGGCCTTATTTTCTCCTAAGATTGGGGACATGATGCTTTACATGATTGTTTTGACATAGTTTGGATGAGATGTTGTAATGTTCGTGCAGAAGTGTCGGAGCATCTGAAGAATTAAGTCATCACACTCTAGATTTAGCATAAGTAGACCAAATTTGAATTTCGCCATGCATTCTAAAATTTTGCACCTCTGAAAAGAGTGAGAAGGGTGATATCGTTCAATCCTTGGAGGGTCTCTACCATCACCCGAAAAATTCTTCTCATGATGTCATCATTGTAAGGCAATAGCAGTGTTGTTAATGCTAAGATTTCACTGAGACATGAGGCAACTGTGAGCGTAACCTTTTCACAAGAATGCTCCAAGAACTTGGGTTGTATCAAACCTAGCATGGATGGCTTCAAGGCCCGACTTGACCCTTTCCAATCTGATTGCTCCATCAGGCATAGAGCCATATTTAATGTGTCCAACCATAGGAGGACATCTTCTAACTTCGTACCCAGTAATTTGGATCTAAGTCCAAAGAGGCACTTTTTGTTTACAGCTTCCTTCCAAATAACATTTGACTGCTGAAGGATAACATGGACCTTCTGCTCTTGCTTCTGATCTATAAGTTGTTGGCATTTTTTATCGACAGAAGTATTGCAGCCCATAGGATTACTATATTGATTCCTGAGGTGTTTCCAAAAGTAAAATGATGACATTATAGCCTGGCATCAATGGATCTCAATACTTAGCCTTCATGACAATCAAACCTAATCCCTTTTAGTGCAATGATAATGTAATGATACTACCCTCATGCAACTAGTACTTGACAAGCTCTGCTACCTGATCAATCACCTCAATCTCCTTAGCAATTCAAGTCCTCCAAAAATTTCTCAAATGCAGCCCATATGTAAAACTCCGTACTAAAAATCGAGATCTGGCCCTTCAAATGATGTGAATTAGCCTGCAAAGGCTTAGCAGAATTCTGCCTGAAATCTATGTTGTTTCAGTGTGCCAAGAGAAATAAATTCAATGTGATAGAGACATATATAAGCCTCTAAAATAATTTTAGCCTCCAACAACCACAAACTTCAAGGATGAATAGCTTCAAAAATGGTTTATAACCATGAAACTTAGCCCTTAAATTTTAGTAAAAAAAAATCCCGAATAAATGGAATGAAGCCTCCATGAATATCAAGCATTGGAAACCATGGATGGATCCCTGGTAATAAAATTACATTCTTTCAACATCTTATCAATCCAAAACCAACCAGTGTCTTAGATGAATTCAAAGTAGCAACAAAACTTCTTTTCCTTCAGATTCTGAATAGTTATATTGAAATCTATGGATACATCCCACATAAAATCTACTTTCTGCTGACAAAAGGGTACGATATTTAGATTCCCATGGTGATCAATAAACCATGAATGCAGTGGTAATATCAATCTTCTACATCCAAAACCCTAAAAGCTCGGCTTCTAATGGGTTGGTAATGAGTTCTGACAACATTACCCTGAAATTCCATTAGGGTTTTAGTGGGCTCATATATAAGGATCCATCTCCCTCTACTTCATGATCGGGGTTGCGAACCAAGCAAAGAATACTTGATAATTGTAAGATCCCTAATTTGATCTAAGCACTTGTTGGACGTGGTATCCAGCGCTTTGACCACGAATGTGCCACTGTTAAGACTGACGCCCACTCTAATTTCGCCTGCATGCACGTTCTTTGACTTCTCAAAAAGGGGCCCCTTCTCTATTCTTCGTTCCCTAGCCCGTTCTCTATTCTTTTGTGCCCTTCAACAATGTGGCATGCGATGAACCCTTCGATTGCGTCTTCACTGCTATCAGCTTCACTTCGCCGTTAATGGTCTGTCACATCACCCCATTGCAATATACTCAACGGAGATCTACAAGCAATCAACTTGAATTATGTCAACCCCTGCACCAATGGAGGAACACGGTCGACAGTTGACCCTCGTCGCACCGAACCAGTTGGTGTTATTGGTTTGATTCTACTCGCGCTCCTCTTTAATCCTTCAATACAACAATTCAACAATTTTGTTGCCTTTCAAACGCATGAGATAGACTATGGCTCGTCGACTCCCCTGGTGCAAGTCATTAGCTTCAGGCAACAGTCACTCGGCCCAGCCACTGCGTCTAGGGTGTTGTTACACCGATTCTCAGATGAGGTCGTTGCTCTTGACCATCTGTTCTCCCATCCTTGCTTTTGCCTGATGATCAATCCATATGATATTGGATATGCCCGGGTGGTCCCTCTACATGTGATACAATGCGCAATCTAGGATGGATCTGATGCAGCGGCACGATAACCCTGTCAATTACCTTCACGACCAGTCAGTTCCACTGATCCAAGGATCTCTACACAACAAAGGTCGGCGTAGTGTAAGGATTTCCAACGACACTTGTTGTGCTGATCCTAACACGCGTAGACCTAGGTTTTATGCCAAACTTGCAAACTTGGTTGATGATTGTAGATTTTAGCCCCTCTAAACAGAGATAATTATTACGCATGGAAACGTTGATTGTTGCCCATCAAGTTTTTGCCCTAGGCTCGGGCAATGTTTAATTTCAAATATGCAACCCTCGCATTGAGTCAAGCTTCCTTCTATGTGTAATATGGTTCCACAGTCGATGCAAGCATCGATCCAGCTTTTCAAGTCGACTCTTTTGATGATTGCGGCCCCAATAAGAAAATTGTCGAGAATGTAAGAGAATATGATTTCTCTTTATTATTCAGCACTGGGAGCAACTCGTCTTTTATCAACCTAATAAGACAACAAGAGTTGACATGCAATAATAACTGTATTAATTGCAATCGATCTCCCGAAGTCCCAGCCTTTGAAGCAACTTGAACTCTCCAGCGAATCCTAAGCTATATGTCATCCAAGGAAGATCAAATCAATCATTTGGATGATTTGCATATGAAAATAATCCTCTCGTAGATCAATGAATTTAGCCTCTTGGGAAATTAACTAGTTCTGTCAACTGGAACACTTGCAACAATATCATTCTTAGTTTTGTAGAAACCTTCAACTAGTTGCAAGAACACCTCTTAGAAAGAACTAATTGAAATAAGAGACCAACTGAGGTGATATCTAGTACCCCGAAGATGGCAATTGTTGACTAGGGTGAAAGAAATCGCACCAAAGTTATGACAAGAATTTTCAATCTTATAAATAGAAATCTGATCCACTCACAAGAACTACATTCTAGGTTTTCTGTTAAATCTTTCAGCCACAAAATAAACCAATATACAACAGAAATTATAAAGAAATACACAGACTAACTGTAAGATGGCAAACACATAATATCAACACAGATATTTCACGTGGTTCACCCAAATTTGGGCTACATCCACCAAGCAATGGTATCAGTTCTTCTTTTTGTTCAGAAAATTGGAGATTCCAACAGTGTTGCAGACTTACAACCCTCTTGACACACCTCTCGGAAAAAAATCAATTTGCTCAAGTATATATGGCCTCTATTCACTTGTTTACAAAACTGAATAGTAAATGCTCTCCTATCGATACTCCAACTGAATTGACACATACACAACTGAATCCAGAAATATAGGATCTAAATTTAGATGACTAAAGCTCGAATTTAGGGGTTTGTTGTCACACGTTTCAACAATCTCCACCTTGACAACAATTTACCTGATACCTTGCTCTTTGTTTTATTCTATCATCTTTTCTTCAAGCCAAGAGAAGCCAAACTCCAACAAAGATTCTCTAACACCACTGGTTTCGTGAGCATGTCTGCATAATGCTTTTGAGTGTGAAATTTTTCAAGAACCACTCCACCTTCATCAATAACATGTTTGATAAAATGATATTTTACATGAATATGTTTTGTCTTACTGTGATAAGCTGGATTTTTAGCCAAATGAATAGCACTTTGACTATCACAAAAAATTTTTACATTTTTCTGAAATCTTCACAACTCACCAAGCAAACCTTTTATCCATATTGCCTCTTTGCAAGCATGTGAAAGAGATATATCCTCTACCTCTGTTGTGGATAAAGCAACAAGACTTTGAAGCTTCGACATCCAACTAATAGGACCTCCTACAAGAATAAAGTTATATCCAGAAGTGGATCTTCTTTTGTCTAAATCACCTGCAAAATCAGAATCAGCATAACCACACACTTCATCATTGGAACCATTAAAAATGATACAATAATTACTTGTGTCTCTAATATATCGAAGCACCCATTTCACTGTTGTCGAATACTCTTTTCCTGGATTTTCCATGTATCTAATGACAACACCAACTGCGTGTGAAATAGTTGGCCTTGTACATACCATCGCATACATCAAACATCCTACTACATTAGCATATGGTACACGAGACATATAATCCTTTTCTTCATCTTTACTAGGACTCAAACCTAAAGAAAGCTTAAAATGAGAAGCTAAAGGGATGTTAACTGGTTTCACATTGTTCATACAAAATCTTTGAAGTATTTTCTCCATATATTTCTCTTGTGATAACCACAGCTCGCCATTTTTCCTATCTCTGTGTATCTATATGCCCAAAATTTGTCTTGCTGCTCCTAGATCTTTCATATCAAACATCCTAGGCAACTGAGCCTTTAATCTGTTAATTTCAACTATGCTTCTTCTTGCTACAAGCATATCATTAACATATGGCACCAAAATTATGAATATGCCATTTTCCAGTTTATTAAAGTAAATGCAATGATCATACTCACTTCTGTTAAATTTTTGGCTCACCATGAAAGAAACAAACTTCTTCTACCACTGCCTAGGACTCTGCTTTATGCCATACAATGATTTCTTGAGCTTGCAAACAAATATCTTGTTGCGATTTTGAACAAATCCTTCTAGTTGTTCCATGAAAATATCTTCATCTAAATCTCCATGTAAAAATGTTGTTTTAACATCTAGCTATTCTAATTCCAGATTGTGTAAGGCAACTAGTGCTAATACAATTCTAAGTGAAACAAGTTTTACAACTGGAGAAAATATCTCATGAAAGTCAATACCTGCTTTCTAAGAAAATCCTTTTGCAACCAGTCTAGCCTTGTACTTGACAACTATGTCATCAAATCCTTTCTTTAGTTTGTATATCCATTTGCTAACAACTACCTTTCTGTTCTCAGGAAGTTCCACTAGATCCCATGTTTTGTTCTTTTTCAAAGAATCCATTTCTTCCTTCATGGCTTGTTTCCATTTGTCACTATTGATTGATTCCAATGCTTCCTGATAACAACTTGGTTCCCCTTCATTAGAAATCAAAGCAACAGAAGTGACAAAATCTTCATATTTTTTAGGAAGTGACTTGATCCGTGTAGATCTTTGTAGAGTTTGTTGTGGCATTTCTTCTATTTCTTGAGGGGTTTCTGTATGTTCATCTTCCTGAGGAGTTTCTAGAAACTCCTCATCATGAACATCCTCATGATTTGTCCTCATTGATGACTGTATATCAAACTGAACTTGCTGTGATTGTGGTACATAATCTTGTTTCATATCATTCTTTACATCTGATTTTGAGAAAGAAAATTCATCAAATATTACATCTATGTTTATGATGATATTATGGGTAGTAGGACTCCACAATCTATATCCCTTGATTCCATCACCATATCCAACAAAGATCAGTTTTCTTGACTTAGGATCTAACTTGGAACGTTGTTTTTCGGAATTAATGCATAAGCATCACAACCAAATATTCTAAGATTAAAATAATCACATGGTTGATCTGTCCATACCTCTTCTGGAATTTTGCAATCTATCGCAGTTGATGGTGATCGATTGACCAGGTAACATGTTGTCAGCAATGCTTCCCCCACAACTCTTGCGGAAACTTTGCATTACTTAGCATGCTTCTTGTTCTCTCAAGGAGAGCCTTATTCATGTGTTCAGAAACACCGTTCTGCTGCGGAGTATAGACATTTGTCCTATGTCTCTCAATCCATTATTCTTACAATAATCATCATAATCCTTTGAAGTAAATTATGTTCTAAGACATTTAATGGACCTGCCAATATTCTTTTCAACCAGAGCTCTAAAATGCTTAAATACATTGAAAACATCAGCTTTTCTCTTTAATCAGTAGACCCTAACTTTTCTAGAGTAATCATCTATAAAACTGACGAAATATGATGATCCTCCATAAGAGGGTTTAGGGGATGGTCCCCAAAGATCAGAATGAATATGGGCCAAGGTATCTTTACTGATATGTCTACCAGTTTTAATTTCTGTCTAGATTGTTTACCAAAAATACAATGTTCACAGAACTTCAAATCTATAGATTTCAACCTAGCAAGTAACTCTTGATCAACAAGTACCTTCATTCCTTTTTTGCTTATATGACCCAATCGTTGATGCCATAAATGAGCGGAATCCCCTGCATCCTTTGCTGCTATTGTTGCATGATCGATCTATGTTCTCCCTTGAAGTCTATATAGGTTCACAATTCTATCTGCTTTCATAAAGATCAAGATATTACCTTTCGATATCTTCAAAACTCCACCTTGAACTATACCTTTATATCCTAAAGAATCCAGAACTCCCAAAGATATCAAATTTCTTCTAAGATCAGGTACATGTCTTACTTCTGTTAGTTACCTAACAGACCCATCAAACATTTTAATTTTGATACTCCCTATCCCAATAATTTTACATGAAATATCATTTCCCATATAAACTACCCCGTCATCTATAGGTTGGTATGAGGAGAACCAACTCTTATGGATACACATGTGATGAGATGCTCCAGAATCAATTAACCAATCATAAGGGTATTGTGTACCAATAGATGTAGTCAATACCTCATCAATCGTACCTGAATCTTTCTCAGCAATATTTGCCTCATTTGTAGAGTCCTCCTCCTTAGACACTTGCTTTTACTTTCAGCAGTCTTTCTTGAGATGCCCTGATTTATTGCAGTACTAACACTTCAATTTACTCTTATTGCCTTTCGATTTTGACCTGGATTTGCCCCTTGAGTAATCTCCTCTTTCACTGGTTCTTCCTCTAGCCACCATAACTTCTGATGTCGAGGTATCAAGACTAGGTTTCTTTCAAGTTCTTCAGAAATCAAGGCTCCCAGGAATAGTTTCAGTAGAACTAAAACTAATAGAGGTTACGAAATGGTCAGAAGACTCAGGGAAAGTACATAACAGTGTACTTTCCTTATCTTCTTCTTCGAGTTTATCACCCAAGCTAGTCAATTTGCAAATTAGAGAATTGAATATATTCAGATGTTCTGAAATTTTCATACCTTCCTTCATATGTAGGGTATATAGCTGCCGCTTCAGGAAAATTCTGTTTGTGAAGGACTTTGTCATGTACAGAATTTCCAGTTTCGTCCAAAGTCCTGTTGTTGTAGTTTCTGACACAATATTAAACAGAATATCATCTGCCAGGGACAGACGGATAGTACTGAGGGCTTTCTCATCTATTTCCTCCCAGTCTTCTTCTGACATATCCTCAGGGTTCTTTGTCTTGCCATTCAAAGCTTCTGCAAGACCTTGTTGGACGAGCATATCCCACATCTTGACCTTCCATAACTCGAAATTATTACTCCTATTGAACTTCTCAATTCCAAATTTTGCACTCTGTGTTTTTGCCATTTTCCTTTAATATGTGGCCACCCGCGTAGAGACAGAATACCTTCAGAATTTGCACCCACTTTCACAGTGTTTTTCTTTGTGGTTTCTAAACCTCGCTCTGTTACCACTTGTTAAATCTTTCAGCCACAAAATAAACCAATATACAGCAGAAATTATAGATAAATACACAGACTAACTGTAAGATGGCAAACACATAATATCAACACAAGGATTTCACGTGGTTCACCCAAATTTGGGCTACATCCACCAAGCAATGGTATCTGTTCTTCTTTTTTTGTTCATAAAATTGGAGATTACAACAGTCTTGCAGACTTACAACCCTCTTAACACACCTCTTGGAAAAAAAACAATTCACCCAGGTATATATGGCCTCTATTCACTCGTTTACAAAACTAAATAGTAAATGCTCTCTTATCGATACTCCAACTGAATTGACACATACACAACTGAATCCACTGAATTGACACATACACAACTGAATCCAGATAGATAGGATCTGAATTTAGATAACTAAAGCTCGAATTTAGGGGTTTGTTGTTACACATTTCAACATGTTCTAATAAAATTCTTGCAATAAAAACACCGAACACAAAACAAATATGAGAATGCAACCTCTTATTTATGTAAATAACTGAAAACAAAGTTACATGCCCACCCAAGACATACTAAACCCCGTGATTGTGGCATGTATGGCTGCTCATCAACAGAGAAATTAAAGATACTGGAGCAAAATCGTGTACCCTAAATGGATCCACCAGTCAAAGTCACCACAAGTTTTTCGTCCCAGGATCAAGCTAGAACTGGCCGCATGTATGGCTACTCATCAAGAGAGAAATTGAAGATACTGAAGCAAAATCGTGGAACTTAAATGGATCTACCAGTGAAAGTCACAACGGGATTTCCGTCCCAAATTCAAGCTAGAACTAACCACGCCAAATTCTCAACAAAAAACATAATAAGATAGACAAACTTAGAATACCCCAAATGCCTAACTCCTATCCCATTTTAAAAGCTAGATAGACTCTCTAGAAACCTGATTTTATTGTTTCCCCTTGAAAAAGGAAAGTATACTATAAGCAAACACCACCGTAAATAGCATGAAAAGATTCCATCTACTTTAACCATATCAAGAAAAAGAAAAGAAATTACGTTGAGATCCACTTTGCACAAACGAGCCGTCCATTTCAAAAAGTGAAAAAGTGAAGACGATTGGCATGGACTCTAATTTTTTCCGGCATCAGCTTTCACATGCCCTATAGGAGGACGAAAGGGTGAACACTCTAAATAGATATGGATAAGGGGGAGCTACGCTATGACTCCACTTTACCACTTTTCTATTCAAAATTTTGTGGCTACTTTGACACTTTCGTGTACGAGATATCATAGCGACTCCAAACATAAACGTGATTGCAAGTGACAAGAGAAGAGAGAAGGCAATCCCAATAAACTTCATCTTCATCATGGTTTAATTGGAATAACACCCACAAGATCCACCTCCTTTCTTGTATTTGGAGAGGCCAGCCCGTGGACGTTTTAAAGTGAATGTCTTTTCTTGCTTCGTACGTGGGAACTCCTGCATCATCTCCACTTGCGTGGCTTTCACACGGTCTTTTGGATAATGCTACGAAGGTTACACTAACGTGTATGCTATTATTTAATTACATGTGCATTCCTGGAAATTCAACGAACTCGTTATTTCACTTATGAGTGCAAAATTTTGATTCACTGCATTTTGGAAAATGCTATCGTTCAGTGGGGTTAATTGCACGCGGTATACGTGTGAAGTACAGAAACTGAAATGACCACATCTCAAAATTAAATTCCTCACAGACCATTGACCCTTGATAAGAATAGAATAATAAAGTTGAGTTTGAATTTCCCAACCGTAGATATGTGCGATGGTTTTTATAACCATCTTGCAGGCGAGAATAATGATAGAGCACGGAAATGATTTGAAAATTCAAAATAGTGATAGAGTGCAGAAATTATCCGAAAGGCGCATCTTCGCACTGTCTTAATCGCGTCAGCATATTGATAATTACCAAAAGAGGCGATAGATTGCATAAAAGATTACCGAAACAGAATGTTCTCTGATAACGACAAACCACAGACTTCCACAAAAAAACCGAGACTATGCTGCGTTGCCGTTATTAATCTGATAACCTGTCTGAATATAGCCTTAAATGATAGTATAGTATATTATAAAGAAGATTTTTAAAAGGCCAGTGGTGACTTAGAAATGAAATTCTGTTAGAAATGATAATGGTTTGGTATTAATATTTCTCATCTGTTATATTTTCCAACGTATATTTCAGACTAGGTTCATCTTCATTTGTTCATCCTTTTCACTTTGGGTGCAGCTGAGTCTTGTGAAATCACAACAGGTAGACCATTCTTGCATGCTTCCATCGTGGTCCTATGCATTACCCCTGTGTGCGTCCTGTGCCCTGCCGCTGATGATGTCTTCGCTTCAAACAAAAGTTCAGATTTCTCACTGGCTTTTGGGTTTGAGAAGGATTTCCAAGAAATAAGATGCTTTCTAGGAGAACACAGGGCCAAGTTCGACTTAGTTGGCAGTTTTAACAGAATTAAATGCCATATTCATTCCAAAATCTGAAACACTGGCATATTTTCCAACATATTCTATCTATGAATCTCCAGCACCATGAATCTCCAGCACCTGTTAACGGAGGTTACCACAGTAGGGCCAGCAATAAGATTGGTTAGTTCAATTGCGGTTGAATCACCAATAGTTCCCACAAGAGCATATCCCATCCTTGAAGTGATGAAAGCGGCTGCCGTCTCTCAAAACAATTTCCCTTTTGGCAACAAGGGAAATAAACTTGGCAGCATTATGGCAATCACCACACACACGAAGATTCTTAAGGACATGAATAGGAGTTCCAGGTGCCGTACTTATAACCCCATAAGCAATGGCTAACCTCTCACTGTGGCGGGAAAGATTATTTTCTTTCTGCTCTGACCCTAATTTATGCAGCAGAAATTTTGCATCAGGAACATACCCTGCTGCCTCTATCTGCACAGTCAATTCCTCCAATGTTGCGTAAATTTCTTCTGTTTGAGGATGCAATCTATCTTCTACATAGAATGCATGGACCTTGTTTTTGACAATAATCCAACTTTGACCCGGCTCCTTTACTATCCCTCTATCTTTCATCATCTTTCGTACTCTTGCAGCATCACCCCACCTGCCTTCTGAACCATAAATGTTTGACAGTAGAATATATGGTGTAGATTCCTGTGGTTCTAACTCTAGCAGCTTTTCCGCGGCACGCTTTCCCAGCTTCAAGTTCCCATGAATTTTGCAAGCACTGAGCAAAGTTCCCCATACTAAAGCACTTGGCTCGAATGGCATTTCATTGATAAAGCTCTCTGCCTCATCCAGACGCCCAGCACGGCCAAGTTGATCAACAATACAGGCATAGTGTTCCATTGTGGGCACAAGATCATAAACTCGAGTCATTGAATCGAAATACCGCCGGCCTTCATCCACCAGGCCTACATGACTGCATGCAGAGAGAACACAAACAAAGGTTATATGATCCGGTTTGATGCCGGCACATTGCATTTGTTCAAACAATTGCAGTGCCTGCTTGCCCTGCCCATGTAGAGCATAGCCTACAATCATCGCAGTCCACGAAACCACATCTGTCTTCGGTATCATTTTAAAGACTTCACATGCATCACCTATGCAACTACATTTAGCATACATTGTAATAAGAGCACTCCCCACAGAGGCATCCTCCTGAAATCCGTTTTTGATGGTCTGGCAATGAAACTGCTTGCCTTGATCAATAATTGCCAGGTCCGCACACACCCCTAACACACTCGTGAAGCTAAAGTTATCTGGCTTTATGCCTGCCCGTAGCATTTGGCAAAAAAACTGCAGAGCTGCCTGACCCCTCCCACTCCGGGCATACCCTGCGATCATTGCAGTCCAGGTCATAATATCACACTCAAGCATTTTATCAAACGCTTTGTGTGCATCCTCTACGCTTCCACATTTAACATACATAGTAACAAGAGTACTCTCCATGACTGCATCTGATTCAAACTCGGTTTTGATGATGTGGGCATGAACCTGCTTACCCAACTCTATGTCTTCTGAACCCCGACAAGCAACCAGGGCAGTCGCAAATATGAATTTATCGGAATTCACCCCTGCCCATAGCATTCGCGAAAAATGCTTCTGGGCTTCATAACCATGTCCATTCTGGGCATATCCTGAAATAATTGCAGACCATGAAACCACATCTCGTTGAGAGACTCTGTCAAAAACTTCGCGGGCACTCTCAAGGTTCCCACATCTGGCATACACAGTAACAAGAGCATTGCCAATTGTGACATCTAATCCAAATCCAGTCTTAATAGCCTGCGCATGGATCTGATTTCCATGCTTTTCAGATGCCGAGCTCGCGCAAGCCCGTAGAACGCTGGCGAATGTAAATTGATTTGCACTCAGTCCTTCACTCAGCATTTCCCGATATAGCTCAATGGCTTCCCAGCTCTGCCGATGCTGCGCGTATCCTGCAATCATCGTAGTCCACGAGACAATGTTTCGTTCAGACATTCTGTCAAACACATGGCGTGCATCCTTCAGAAAGCCACACTTTGCGTACATGTTAACAAGCGTATTTTCCATGAACATGTCGCAGTCGAGTCCGGCTTTCATGACGCGGGCATGAACTTTCTTGCCCAATGCAATGGATTTCATATTGGCACTACTCTGCAAGAGGCGTCCATATGAATAAGAGTCCGAGCGAATGCATTGCTGATCTTGCTCCAATGCCTTCTCTGTCGATTTTATGTTGGAGGCTGTAGGTGAAAACGCATTGCTTTTAGCCTGCAACACACAATTAGATTTTGGATTAATCACAGCGAAGAATACTAATATAGCCCACCAAAACATGATCTTAGTTTGATGTAACGATCAAACTTATGCTGCTCAACATTGAAACAAATGGCAGATTGCGTCTGATTACCTTTCGTTCACAACTGGAGCTCCACATATGCTCCGAGCGATTGAAATCCATGAAGAATAGACAGTTCAATGAGAGCAGAGAGACTGTAGCCATGGCAAATCTGAAGAATCATTCAATGAAAGAAATCAGATTCCTCTTATATTTTCAGTTAAAAAAACATGGATAAGTCATTTTCTCATCAGGGTTGTATGAAGTGCAACTATTCTCATAGGTGTATATTAAAAGGAGCAGTCCCACCATGAAAATTCTACAGGGATGAAAAATTTTGTGAGATTGCAGTCTTTTACTATTTAAAATGTATTTTTTATTCATAAATAACTTTAGCTTTTTCTGATATTTGGATTATGCAAATTACTCCGTTTAAATTTCCCATTTCAAGAAATACTCACCATATTTTAGCTCAATAGTTAATAATTTAAATTATGTTATGGAAATTAATGAAATTTTAAGTCTTTTAAAAATTAAAAATTTGTTAAAAAAAAGTTGTAATAAGAGGAATTTGATCCTAACATCTAAGATAATAGGTTATTTCACGAAAAACATTTACTTGACCGTAAAAATATCTCTCTATAATGTAGGACCGAATAATCTATTGTTTTTTAAGCAGCCAAATATCCCTTTGTTATTTGAAGGGACTATTATGTGAATTTTTAGTATTACTTGGACTCAAGTTGAATATATAAACTATATAAACTTCCTTGGAGTTTTAAATCTTGATGTTATAGAGTTTTTTATGTTGATTGAATAGGGCTAATTGTGCTTTAGTATTTTGTGGTTAAAGTTACTCATTATTTTTTTTTCAAATTCATTGGTTCTTGACCTTAGAATTGTATTTATTAGTTGTGTGGTGTTTTAATCTCATCATAAAGTATATAAACAATTTTTATATTGTTTAACTTATGGTCTAGTACCATTATTTTGGTTAATTTGTTAGGAATTTATGTCCTTGGTTAGTAGTTCGAGCGGTTGGGAGCATAGTTTGTTCACCCATCTACCTCAGTTCAAGTCCAAGGGATATGTTTGACATGTTGTGATAAGACTCGAAGAGTAGGCACCCTCACCCACATAATTTCTCAGCTCTTGCTAAGTCATAAACTATTGGTATATATCTAATCCTAATAGATTTTGCTATATGAATATGGTCTGTAGATGTTAACAAATCTCCAAACAACATTTAGGTCCTTTGGCTTCAAATCTTTCCATGTGATATTATTGTCCATTGATGACAATAAAGCTTGGAAACATGGACTCCATGCCGTAATTAGTCCACCTAAGAGTCTAGCAGCTTCGAGCAAACAAAAACTCCAATCCTTAAGCCATGGTTCTAAGATCATACAAGCATTATTCCCAAAGGTCGTGGTTTCTTGCACCATTAAAATGTATGGATTTTGAATGGAGAGAAGCCTTTTGAGGGCTCTTTGCTTAGGGGCACCCTCGAACCACCTCAAATTTAATGATAACACAATCATTTTGGAGCCCGTTCCTGGGCTTTCTCTGCTCTAAGCGCCTTGACATTGGTATTTTGTTTCCTTGACTAGATGCCCCCTTGGTATGTTGTTACGCCTTAGAGAAGTGGGACTTCTTACTTGCATCACCCACCTTTGGGATGTCAAAGGCAAGACCATCATGCGAAGAGGAAGGCTCTTTAAACTTTGATCTCAAAGCATAACTCTTGTATTCAATTATCCCCCCAACAGGACACCCAGTGTAGAAATTCCTTATAGACTCAAACTGCAGATTGTAATACGCTAAAACAATTGACTTGAATCTACTCTACTCATCAGCAGAAACAATAAACTATCGATGAAATCACGAAGCATACAAGAGAAAGAATTTAATCACACATAACACAATAATTTTCTAGGGAAAGCCACAACTAAAAACCTTTGCTATCTGTATATTGCATTAAATAGAAAATATGAGAAGATTACAATGCTTTTCTCAAGCCCAAGCAACCTCTTCACTATCTCTATCTATCTCACAGCTTCCCAAAAAAACTCAAGCCAATACTTAGCCAATTGTGTTGCCTTGCAAGCTCCTATTTCCTTGTGCAGTTTCCTTGGGAATTAGCCCATACTTAATTGGGAAATTCAACAAATATGAATCATGCAATCCTCATAGGCATTCCTCTGATTGCATGCACCACCTGTATAATTCGAATGATTATACAACTAATAGTACATTTTCCCTAAACTCCAATCTCAACTGGGTCTTTCTCTGTTCTAACATGCATGAGTTAATTATGAGTGAATCTTTAGTTTACTGGTTGATCACTGCAACTTACACCCCACTACTACAGGTTACACCCCACTACTGCAGGTTACACTCCACTACTAGATCTCCCACTAATTCGTCCATTAGTTGGAACTAGTTTAACTGACTTTAACTCAGTTAGATTGAATTAAATAATTACAACTCAAAATAAACTCAACCAAGGATCCTATAAAGTAGGAGACACTCTACATGACTCAAGTTAGACCCTCAACTCGAATTAACTTAGCCAACTAAGTCAAAGTAACTTAGTTAACTATCACAAGTTGTCATGAGATGTGGAATTACAATTTAATTCAAGGACAAATTTAAATTAGGATTTTCTTGTTCATTTTTAACACTCCCTCTCAAGAAGAAAGGGATTATCTGCTACCCCGATCCTACCTCTGTGAAGCTCGTATTTGGATCTTGAATGTGTCTTTGTCAAAATATCTGCATCTTGCTCCTCTATAGGAATGTACTCCAGCAACATGATTCTCCTCGACACACAATCTCATAGATGGTGATACCAGATGTCGATATGCTTGGCCCGAACATGAAAAACTGGATTCTTAGAGAGTTTGATACAACTTTGATTGTCACAGTAAATCACTGTAGATCCATCTGCTGACCAAATAACCCAACAATGATCTTCCTCATTTAGATAGCCTCACGAGTTTCTTGACTAGAAGTCATGTACTCTGCTTTTATCGAACTGAGTGCAATTGATCTATGCTTCCTGTTGTACCAAGAAACTATTGTTGACCCAATACTAAAGATTCCCCCTAATATGCTCTTTCTATCGGATGGACTCCCTGCCTAATCTGCATATGTGAAGCCTTGAAGCTTCACTCCCTCAATCTGTTTGTACCAAGGACCAAATTGAGTGGTGCCTCTAAGGTATCTCAACACATGTTTAGTTGCCTTCCAATAAAGTTTGGCTGACTTAACCATGGCTTGACTAAGTTGGTTAACTGAAAAACACATGTTCGGTCGCGTGTTCGCCAAATACATAAGTGAACCCACAAGTTGTCTATAAATAGTAGCCTCCACTACTTCACCTAAAGTAGCATCTTCCTTCCTCCAATTACTTGCTACAGGAGTCTCCATGGGTTTATTTCTCTCCATGTGGAACTTCTTCAGTATCTCCTTGGCATACTTGCCCTGAGAGACAAACAGTTTCCCATCTCCTTGCCATAATTCCATACCAATAAAGTAATGCATAAGCCCCAGGTCCTTCATCTCGAATTCTCTTGCAAGGTCCTCTTTACAAGATTTTATCAACTTCTCATCACCTGTTAGAATAAAATCATGACATATAATACTATAATCAACAATTTACCTTCAACCTTAATATGGTAAAGGTTCACATCTACTTCACTTTTAGTGAAGCCCAAACCAGTGAAATAACTGACAATTATGGTGTACCAAGCACGGGGTGCTTGTTTTAGTCTATACAACGCTCGCTTGAGTTTGCACACTGCGACTCTCTGTTGAAGGTCTCAACTCCTTCCAGCTGCTCAATATACACCTCTTCCTTAATCATACCATTGAGGAATGTTGTCTTCACATCCATATGATGTATATTATATCCCATCTATGATGACAGTGCTAGAATAGACCTGATTGAAGAGTACCTTTCTACTGGAGCAAAGGTCTCATCGTAATCAATTCCCTTCACCTGAGAGAACCCTCTAGCCATAAATTTGGCCTTTTGTTTCTCCAGACTCCCATCTGCTACTTGTTTTTCCCTGTCAAGCCATCTGGAACTCACCACTAACTTGTCTAATAGCCTTGGGACCACTTCCTTAACAATGTTTCTAATAATGGAGTCATACTCCTCAACCATGGCATTAACCCATACTGGTTGTTGCACTACTTCCTCGAATGAGGATGGCTCAACCTCTACACTCTCGCTCATCAGAGCCATGTAGCCCGTGTACCGATCTCGTGACATCCTCTGCCTGTGCTATGATGTGTGTGCTCCCACATTCTTTCTAGCATCATGCATCAAGTTTTCAACCTCTCTTGTGTGCTTCATTCCATCTCTGGAAGTATCTACATGAGTGGGTGCTTCCACTCTCTACTCCTATGCATGTGGTTTCTCCACATCATCCTGAGGTTCCTCCTTTAGAGCTATGTCACGCCCACCTCCCACATCTACCCAAGAAACTGACCAGCCAGGGTAAACATGAGATGAGAGGCCACTATGATATGATTTGACCTTCTAAGTCACGTTAAGGAAGTGGAACCGAGGGAAACACACCATACAGACATTCAACATTAGCATTAGGACCCTTAGGAACGAATCCAACATTTTTGTCAACCAGCGCCTGGGTCCCACTGAGCTTTGGAACCCTTGACCTTTGGACGCTCTCATGCTATGGGCATGCCAGCGTCCAGGGACCTCTAATGCTCTCATAGGCTTGCAAGCCAGCATTCAGGGACCTTTTTTCATAGTGTTGTGCCAGTGTCCCTGGGATTTGAGCCACTTTTTTAGGCCCAGAGCCCAGGTCACTGCCCAAAATAGAATGACATCTTCAGAACAATAAAATAACAAGGAAATGACAGTATAAATGCAATCACTTGAATGAGACATTGACTGGACCCGTACTAGCCATGACAGACATTTCGTTAAACATATCACGAATATGTAATCTACAGGTGTAAATAATTTATATGAGCATAGGGGTCTCATACTTAGTTGATAATTGCTAAGAAGAATTGATGCCTCAACACATAAACTACCATTTCATCCATTAGGTCATAGATATAGTGTTCATTCATTTACCAATAAAAACATGGTGAGAGCCATACATAGCTACCGTCATAAAACCTATATATAACCAACATAATAGCAACATAAATACCAATGAAATCAAAACCATATGATCCACATATAAACTAGTATAATAATCATAGAAATACAAGGAGAAATAACCTCATATTGATGATGCAAATCCAAACTTGGGATTGGACTTCCATGTTCCACCTGACCGTAGAATGGCTGAGCCAAATCTCTCTTCATCCATTCACCCCCACGCCATATTCCAAGCATGAATGTGGGATCTCATATAACACATCAATCCAAAACCATCCAGAGCTTCTAGAGGCCATCCACCTCAACCCATCAAATAGTGATTCCACCTCACGGTTGGACATCATGAAAGCCATCATCAGATTGATCAGATTCCAAGCCTTACAAGGCTTCCAAAGCATTTGTTCTAACCAAGGCTTCCAGGACTAGTAACTCAACCCACAGTTTTTGTCGAGCTTCCAGAGCATTTGTCCAACCAAGGCTTCCAGGACTAGTAACTCAACCCACCAAGGGCTTCTAGAGCATTTTTTCAACCAAGGCTTCCAGGACTAGTAACTCAACCCAAGTTGTTACAGGGCTTCTAGAGCGTTTGTCCAACTAGTGCTTCCAGGAACTAATAACTCAACCCAAGCTAAGGAAACATGAGAACCAACCAAAACAAACAAGGAAATAAACCTGCAATCTCCATGGCTATCCAAGAAATGATAAGGCTAGGCAATCCACTGTCAATCTAAGAAATCCTTCATGCCAGTGACAGATCATGACCAAAAATCCACATGCATATGCCATGCATGCCAAAAATAGTGATGAAAACTTACATGCAACTTGGTACCTGCAAGCAAGTCTCATTGTAGTTGTTGTCCCGATGTCCTCTTCTACTTTCCTACTCTTCCTTTTCCTTCTTGCTCCAAAATCCAATTATGCCACACCTCCAAGGGTGCTCCAAGAAAACTCTAAGTATCCAAGAGTATGAGAGAGAGAGAGAGAGAATAATGAGAGAGCTCCAACATTGAACACGCAAAAGGTTACCAACTAGTCCTTAGAAGCATTTTTATTAATGAGGTCACTATTTTCTTCATTTTCCTCCTCACATGCAACATGTGACCTTTCACCTATGTTTTCTCCTAATTTCTATTATTTTTGTAAATAAATGTGCCAAAAATGCCAT
Organism: Pinus taeda; assembly: GCA_000404065.3. NCBI lineage: Eukaryota > Viridiplantae > Streptophyta > Pinopsida > Pinales > Pinaceae > Pinus > Pinus taeda. The sequence goes on from APFE030886206.1 coordinate 80,046, forward strand.
CTTGCCTTTCCAAATCCTTGGCCATCACCTTTGCCAATTTCCTTAGCCATTAATAACCAAATGAACACCCACACTAGGATGTCTCACCCAACATTCATCTTGGAATAAGTTCCCCATCAACCGTGGTTGTTATTTTTCCTTTATTAACTTTTATTACATGGAATTTTCACTAGGGTTGTTACAAAACTCTCCCCCTTGGGAGGACACCGTCCTCAATGTTCAACAATGCCTATAACCACAAAATTGTTGTAAGAAAAATATATTGTTTATGGAGCTCTATAACTTAGCTCGATGTAGTATTTACAATGATCAACCTGCTGAGAAGAAAACCAAAATGAAAACATAACAACATAACATCATAATGACATGACACCCATACCGCTTATTGGAGGTTTATAACATAGCTCATGGTGGTGTTTAAATCCATATACATATGTACATATAGAAACATCACCAAAACATATACCAAAACACCATACCAAAATTGCTTTGCCTCAATCGGGAAACAAGGAAGGATACATAGCTCGCATCTGATCCGCCATCTCCCATGTAGCTTCATCGGGCCCAAAGTGCTTCCATTGCACCTAAACTTGCTTAATTGCTCGGTTCTGGAGCATGAGCACCTTTTTCTGCAATATACACTAAGGCTCCAACTAGAATTCTCCATCTGGTTCCACTTGCAATACAGACCGGTCAATCACATGATCAACATCTTTAACATACCTCTTAAGCAATGACACGTGGAAAAAATCATGGACTTTCACTGTCGAAGGTAGTGCTAGTTGATAGGCTACTGGCCCAATCCTCTCAATGGTACTGAAGGGTCAACAAAACTATGGTGCTAGCTTGGCACATGATCCAATCCATAAGGAGCTCTTCTTCAGTTTGATGTGCAAGTACACATGTTCCCCAACCTGGAACTCCTTGAACAACTTGTTTTGATCTGCATAACTCTTCTTCCTATCCTGTACTGCCTTTAGATTCTTCTTTATAACCTACATTTTTTGTTCCATGTCTTCCAACATGTCCATTCCAATCAACACCATGTTAACTAGATCACTCCAATTGATGGGAGTGTTGCAACTCCGCCCATACAATGCCTCAAACGGACTCATCCTCCAAGAGTCTTGATACCCATTGTTGTAAGAAAACTCTACCAGTGAAATATAATCTGCCCACTTTCGTTGCTAATGCATCACATACATCCTCAACATATCCTCTAATATCATGTTGACCCTCTCTATCTGTCCATTGGTCTGTGGATGAAAAGTTGTACTGAAAGCCAACTTTGTGCCCAAACCTACAGAAAACTCCTTCCAGAACTTGGAAGTGAACTTTGTGTCCTTGTCTGACACGATCTTCTTCAGAATACCATGCAATATAACCGCATCTCTAATGAATACCTTGCTACATTGCTAGCTGAGAATGTAGACTTCATTGGAATGAAGTGCACAAATTTTTCCAACCTATCCATAATAACCATGATGGAATCATGTTGCCTCACTGTCCATAGAAAACCTGTTATGAATTCCATGGAAATGACCTCTCATTTCCACTCTCGAATCAAAATTGGTCGTATCAGTCCACTTGGATGTTTACACTTTTCCTTCACACGTTGACAATCAAAACACCTAGCCACAAACTCTGCTACATCCCTCTTCAAGTTCGACCAATAATAAAATATCTTCACTATTGTCAATGTCTTCTAATAACATGGGGGACTCGAATATGGTTTCCCGTGAGACTCCCTTAAGATCACCTTCTTGAGCTCATTGCTATCTAGCATATATATCATGTTTCTGAATCTAACCAATCCATATGTAATAAGGCAATAATCCACATCCTGTGCACTTGCACCTGTACCTGTACCTATACATGTACCTATACTACCACCTATAAATATACTTGTACTACCACTTGTACTACCACCTGTACTTGTACCAGTACTCTGTTACAGCATGTGCATATTCTCCATATATATGACATCCTGCCGACCTGCCTGCAAGACCCTATCTTGTAAGTTTGTCCCATAGGAGCTCATAACTGCTAAGTGATTTACATGTACCTGCCTGCTAAGAGCATATGCCACTCTGTTCGCTTTTCATTTGATGCACCTGATCTCAAAATCAAACTCACTAATCGTAGCCAACCATTGATCCTATCTACCACTCAGATTCAGTTGGTCAAATAGATTCCGCAAACCACTGTGATCACTCACCAATGTAAACCTCCTACCCAGAAGATAGTGTATCCACATCTTAAATGCATGTATAATCGTTGCCAACTCAAGATCATGTGTGGGGTAGTTCTACTTGTGCTCATTTAGTTTTCACAACTCATAACATACCACCTGTCCATCCTACATAATGACTCCACCAAGTTCTTTCTTGCAAGCATCTATGCATACTACAAACTCTTTGTCTGGATCTGCAATCTTTAGCACTGGTGCATGTGTCAACAACTTCTTAAGCTGCTCAAAACTAGCCTCACACTCCTCTATCCATTCGAACTTCTTACTTTTCCTTTTCAATGACATGATAGGATAAGAAATCTATGAGAAGTTCCTGATGAACCTCCTATAATAGCTTGTCAACCTCATGAAAGATATGACCTCATCTACATTCCTAGGATCTACCTACTCCATGATGGCCCTTTTTTTTATGAATCTATTGCAATGCCCTCCTTGGAGACATGTCCCAAGTAATGTACCTTAGTCTGAAAGAAACTACACTTGCTAAGCTTAGCATACAACTAATGCTCTCTCAACAACCTCAACACTATTGCTAAATGCTCGACATTCTCTTCCTCATTTTTAGAATATACCAATATGCCAGCAATGAACACAATAACAAACTTATCCAAATATGGATGCAACAAATTATTCATCAAGAACATAAATGTAGCTGAAGCATTAGTCAAATTGAATGGAACTACAATAAAATCATAATTCCCATACCTAGTCTGGAAAGCCATCTTGTAAATGTCATCCTCTTTGATGTGTATATGATGATATCTGGATCTCAGATCAATCTTCGAGAACATTTCTTCTCCCTTCAATTGATCGAACAAGTCATCAATCCTTAGTAACGAATACTTGTTCTTGATGGTCACTTTGTTCAACTGCTTGTAGTCAATGCATAATCTGAGAGTACCATATTTCTTCTTTCAAACAATAATGGTGTGCCCCATGGTGATACACTTGTCCTAATGTATCCCTTGTCCAACATTTGCTTCAACTATAGCTTCAGCTCTACTAACTCATGTGTGGTCATCATGTAAGTTTCCTTTGATGTTGGAGCTGCCCCTGGCACCAACTCAATAGAAAATTATACCTCCCTGTGAGATGGAAACTCTAAAATATCCTCAGGAAATGCATCCTTGAACTATTGTAAAATGGGGTTCCTTCTCAAAACATCTACATCCTGAACTTCCTTACCCTTGTCACTAGAAAAGTGCACTGCAAATAACACACACCCTTTCCTACGACTGTGCTTTTCTTGCATAGTTATTACCGTCCTAAATGACGTGCCTTTCTTCTTACCTTGTAAGACTCTTGGTTCTCCATTGTCATCGACACACTCAGTGGCTTTGTCATAACAATCCACCTTGGTTCTATGAAGATACAACCAATCCATGCCCAACAACATATTGTATGATCCCAATGGTAATACATTCAAATGTGTTGTAGTAGGCATACCATTCAAATCAAATGCATAGGCTATTACCTAATGATGAACTCACTTCTTTGTACATGTAGCGAGCTGCACTAACCAATATTCTGCATGCAATTCCTTACTCAAACCACACTTATCCACCAAGTTGCGACTAAAATAGCTATAATTAGATCCAGGGTCAATCAAAATAGAAATAACTCCATCACAAAGCTTACCATCCATCTCAATGATAGATGCTTGATGGTCTACCTGTTTGTTATCCAATGCTACAAAAATACGAGGAATGCTCTGACCAACATCCCCAATAGTTTGTGCATTGTGTGTACTATATTTCTGAGGCCTACCACACTTCTGAGGCCTACCACACTAAGTCTGTGAAAAATCTCTCCTGTGATGATCTTTGCCACAAGTCCAACACTCTATAGGCTTCCAACATGCATTCTTGTTCTTCTCTTCAGATCAATGTCCCTTTCCTCTATCTGATACATCGAACTTCTTAGATGGTGCAACATTCTCTTTATTACTTGTAGCTTGAGGTATTGCTCACTTTCTGTCTCGTTTTCCTTTATTATTTGCATTATCTTTCCAGTTTGGCTTAGTCTCAGATATGTGCTTTGATTGCTCATAGAAATGCCTTAACTTTCGAAAGGCCTCCTCCAATGATTTAGGGTCATCAAACTCAATCCTGTCTTTGAATGCAACTGGTAATCCACTAATGAACCTTTGAATATTTTCCTTTTACTCTGTGAGATAAGGCACATACCTTAGTAACTCTAAGGACCTGCTAGTGTACTCCTCATTTCTCATCAATCCCATCTTTAGCTCATAGAATTATTTTGCCTTGTCATCAAAGTATCTCTTCGACAAATACCTCTTCTTAAATAACCAGTCAAACTCACTCCAAGTCAAGTCTTCCTCATGAATACATCTAACATTCTTCACATCTTCCCACCAAATGTTTGCTTTAGCTTTGAGACTGAATGTAGCTACTATGGTTTTCATGTTCTCTAAATAGTCTTGTAACCTGAAGAAATTCCTCATGCCAAGCAACGATGCCTCTACATCCTGTGGTTTCTTCATCTCTCCATCAAAAGTAGGTGGCTTTGCTTTCTTAAACTCATTTGGCAAGCATCCCCTATCACTCCTCCTGTAAGGACGATAACGATGATGATCATAGTGCCTATCTGAATCAGAACTAGAATAATACCTGTCTCTATCCCTCCTCATATCTAGAGTGTCCAACAATCTGCCATCTCTAACTGTGTCATCTCTATCTGACCTGTGACCACCATGTGACCTACTACCATATGCCCCATTAGTTTTGTCCTTGATCCGAGTTGACTCAACTCCCAGATTTAACCAAGATCTTTTGCTTTCATGATGTGATTAGTATTGCATTTAAAATAGCATAAAAGAACATAAACACATGCTATAAATAAGAAGGAACATAACAATCACTAGCAACATAAAATAACAAGATGTTGATAATGGAGTTCACCTAGGAGGGCCTACATCTCTGGGCCCTGGTGTTAAGATGGTGTAGGCCATTGCATTAAGTGCTGTCAATAGTGATGATGTACATAGGTGGTGACATCACTATCATACAAGGAAAGTGCCCTCACACAAGAGTGGCACCAAGAGATGTTCTGCTACAGGAACTCTCATTCAAAAAGGACTCCTATCAGTATGACCTAAACTCATGCATGATGATAATGAGCATCCCACCAACATGGCATAAAAGGGATCTCAATGTAAACATACATAGCGAAACACGAGTATCCCATCAACATAACAACAAAGGGATCTCAAACAAAACATGACGAATTATGACAAAAAGTACATCCCATCAATGACTTTGCGTCACATCAAGTAGGAATCATGAGACAAGTAAGAAAACAAGATCCCACATCAAACATCAAATAGGGATCTATGCAACACAATGCATCTCATAGCAAAAAGAAGTACATGAACATACTACATATACCTCACATCCTGGGCCCATCTGAAGGAAAGGATGTCAAACTGTTGAAGCTGGTCGTACCATCAATATCGCAGCATCGAATCACATGGAATGAATGCTGACACCTGCACTCCACTTTGGAAATTGGCCAAAAAATTAAATGATCAAATGGAAAATCTGATTGCACCATTAGATTTGTGGCATCGAATAGTGTAAAATTGATTGTCAAATTTCTGAATTCTAAGAAAATGAAAATCTGGGGCTTAAGGAATCTTTTAGATTCCTCAAAGGTTCCCTCTTGTGGGTCATCTGAATATCTGCTGCTCATATCAAAATTTTGTCTGCGCCATCAGGTTCGTGTCGCTAAGAGGTGTAAGGTCGACATAAAATTTGTCCAATTTGGAAAATGCAAAAATTTCACCCTCTTGAGAATTTCACCCAATCATGGTTCCGCCTGCCTCTTCTCTGGGCTCATGGTTCCACCTGCAATAAATTAATTAAAAAATAGCGTCTTGATTTTGTGTGCACTCTTAGCTCCTCCATGTTCCTGGGCGCACTGGAAAATGAGTTTATATATAAAATTTTGGGCGGAGTTACCAACATTGGTCGTTGGTAAATAAAGTAAATGGTTAAGGAGGGGTCGGGGGATCAAATCCCGCCCCTCCCTTTTTACATTACATAACCATTTATGGACTTAAACGGGGGCGTGTTGTTGATGGTTGGCATGGTTAAGGTTTTGCATGATTTTTGGTGGCCACTGTAGGTGTGACACATGGAACTGCTGCATGGGCGGGGTCGGCCCTCCCAAAGGCCATGGGTTCAACTCCCACCGCCCATATAACATGTTATTAATAACGTGTGGTTGAGATGTGGGAAGGTTCGGCGAGGTAATGGTCGCCAACCCAATTTAAAATTAAATTTTGATTTGGTGGTTGGTTGGGGGTCATGGCCCGTCGACCCAAAATTTATTTAAAATTTGTTTTGGTTCTGGTAGGGGTGGCGAGATTCATTGCCCGCCACCCATTTTAATATATATTTTTGATTTTTAAAATACAACCACATTTTTCCAATTTTGTATAATATAGGGGATATTAGACAAATTAACAATCCAACAAATTTTCCCACTTTCGGGAACTAGGTTTCATGCCCTGGGGTCGGTCAAATTGTAGGACACTTAAGCCGGGCCCATAGCCCAACTTTGACCAAAATTTTGACTGGCTCATTCTCCCTCATACGAGCTCGGATTGATGAACTGTTCACACTGTTGCAATCAAGACGACAAGATCTATGCTCTAGTCCTAGTTCGAAAGCATTCTGATCACTTTGATTTTCGAGCTTTCATAAGCCCTCTTTGTCCTGTGTGTGTCCCTGGAACATCCTGGATCAATCCTCCCCACTGAGAAGCTTTTGGTCCTCCAAAAGCATGAAAAATAATCTGCAACTTCTTTGTACCTTGTATGCATCACAAGCATCCTGAAAGGTCTCCCTTCCATCTCCTTCACCTTTGTTCTTCGAAGCCTTAAGCATTGATCTGATACCTGCAACCTCTGCACCCTGTAGTACATTGTTCTGCAAATTACATGCTTGAATTTCATGACCAAATAATGACCCAAACATCCCATACTTTCCATGAGTTTATAACACATACTCGGTGGTCAAGTTTACATCAAGAAGGGCACAATACCCCAACGACGAAAACAAGGCCAACATATCACTGTTGCGCCAACAAGTGATGGAAAACACATCATCACTACAACACATGATTTACAACAATAAGGCCAAACGCTATTGTTTCTTTGACAAGTGATGGAAACACGACATCACTTTCACAATTTAACATGCAACACAAAATAAGACCAGACATCATTGTTGCCTAACAAGTGATGGAAAACACATCATTACTTTTACATCTTAAAATGCAACAAATGATTTACAAAAGCTCAGCCATGACAAGCTAACATATCTAGAAACCATTTTTCACTTATCACTGTGAATGAGTCACCCCCCTGTGGTGGTTTTGCTTGTTGAACAATTGTTTCACCTGGTTCATGCACCAACACTTTGTCTTTAAGGCATTGCTCTGGATGGAGCCTCCAACAAGTGGCTCTTTGATGGCCACCTCTGTTGCAATGACTGTAATACATCTTCTTCCTCCATATCTATTTAAAATGTTTCTTTTCCTGTTATTAAGAGGGTCTTTCATGTCTCCTCCTTTTGTGTGTTGCTATTCTTTTCCAACATTAAAAAAATGTATGGTTATGTAATCCACAAAAGGTACATGTTTTTCGATGCCATGTTTTACATTCATCATCAACAACATGATTATAATGAAAATGACCATTCAAATATCAACAGTGGTTATACCTTTCCTTGTCGTCTCTGGTGTAAGTATGGTGATGGGAGCTTGCCTCAGCTCTTTCTCTGCCATGGGCACTGTCATGGGATGATGGGGATGTGTTCCCATCATTCTCTTTCATTGAAAATTTCGATGATATCTCGGAAGAATATGATGCCTTTGAGAATTCTCCTTTGGTGTATCTCAAGTCTGCAAATTGAGGTCTCTGCACAACCTCCAATGGTTGAGTTATGCCTTAGTTATTAATACCAAGTTCTTCTTCCTCCTTGTACCTCATCCTCATAAGGAGCCTCATGTTTGTCCCTGTAATTGGGATCTCCAAATTTTCAACAGAAATCATACTATGTGAAGACGAAATCGAAAGGAAATCAACATCTTTTACCTCCTCTATCGATTTGGAAAGAACTAATGAAGGCTTCTCGTCATCTGTTGTTGGTGGTTCACAAGTTGTCTCAGCGCAGTCCCCAACTTTCTTTCTGACGTACCCAAGTCCTGCTTGACCGGGTAATTCCTCTACTTTGATGGGGTTGACAATGCCTTGGTCATTAATGCCCAAGCCTTTTCCTTCATACCTCATTCTCTTTAACAGTTTGGAGCCAATTCCTGTGTTATGATTTTCAAAAACAGTGAAATCATCATCAAGAAACATACATGAATTCAGAGAACTACTTTTTACATCACATGGATCATGCTACAAATTTTCTAAGGCCTCGTCCTTAGCTTGCAGTGGTTGTAGTAAACTTTGTTTTTCCTCCTTCTCTTCATGTAGAAGCATCTTCAATTCAACGTTCTCTATTTGAAGATTCTGGTTGTTGTGCTTTAGTTCTTCTAGGGCCTCTTCTGTGGCTCGCAACTGAAGCTGCAATCACTCCTTTTCCTCTGTCTCTTTTTGTAGAGCTTCATACATTATTTCCACCCTTTGGGAAACTTTGAGCATGGTCTTGTACATCGCTTTTTCATCCTCTATCGCTGCACATTCCATTGTTCATGCTTGCAATTCACATCCATGCAAAGACCAATATGATATCAAACTTGATCTGAGTTGACTCAACTCCCAGATTTAACAAAGATATTTTGCTTTCATGATGTGATTATTATTGCATTTAAAATAGCATAAATGAACATAAACACATGTTGTAAAGAAGAAGGAACATGACAATCACCAACAACATAAAATAACAAGACGTTGATATCGGAGTTTGTCCAGGAGGGACTACGTCTTCGGGCCCCGGTGTCAAAATGGTGTAGGCCATTGCATTAAGTGTTGTCAATAGTGATGATGTACATAGGTGCTGACATCACTATCATACAAGGAAAGTGCCCTCACGCATGATTGGCTCCAAGAGATGTTTCGCTACTAGAACTCTCATTCAAAAAGGACTCTTATCAGTATGACCTAAACTCGTGCATGATGATAATGAGCATCCCACCAACATGGCATAAAAGGGATCTCAATGCAAACATACATGGAGACACATGAGTATCCCATCAACATAACAACCAAGGGATCTCAAACAAAACATGACGAATTATGACAACAAGTACATCCCATAAATGACTCTGCGTCACATCAAGTAGGAATCATGAGACAAGTAAGAAAACAAGATCCCACATCAAACATCAAACAGGGATCTATGCAGCACAATGCATCTCATAGAAAAAAGAAGTACATGAACATAGTGCATATACCTCACATCTTGGGGCCATCTGAAGGAAAGGATGTCAAACTGCTGAAGCTGGCTGTACCATCAATCTCGTGGCATCGAATCGCATGGAATGACTGCTCGCACATGAATGTTGACACCTGCACTCCAATTTGGAAAGTGGCTGAAAAATGAAATGATCAAATGAAAAATTTGATTGCATCATCAGATTTGTGGCGTCGAATAGTGTAAAATCGACTATCAAATTTCTGAATTTTGAGAAAATGAAAATCTCGGGCTTAAGGAATCTTTTAGATTCCCCTTAGATTCCTCAAAGATTCCCTCCTCCGAGTCGTCTGAATATCTGCTGCTAAGATAAAAATTTTGTCTGCACCATTAGGTTCATGTCACTGAGAGGTGTAAGATCGACTTAAAATTTGTCCAATTTGGACACTGCAAAAATTTCGCCCTCCTGAGAATTTCACCCAATCATGGTTTCGCCTACCTCTTCTCTGGGCTCATGGTTCCACCTGCAATAAATTAATTAAAAAATAGTGTCTCGATTTCTGTGCGCACTCTTGGCTCCTCCATGCTATTGTGTGCACTGGCAAATGAGTTTATATATAAAATTTTAGGCAAAGTTACCAAGATTGGCCATTGGTGCGTTGGTAAATAAAGTAAATTGTTGAGGAGGGGTTGGGGGACCAAATCCCACCCCTCCCTTTTTACATTACATAACCATTTATGAACTAAAATGGGGGAATGTTGTTGAAGGTTGGCATGGTTAACGTTTTGCGTGATTTTTTGTGGTCTTTGTAGGTGTGACACATGGAACCGCCGCATGGGTGGGGCCGACCCTCCTGCCGCCCGTGGGTTCAACTCCCACTGGCTTCGGCATTAATGTATGGTTGTGGTTGGGGGTGTGGGCCGAGTCCACCAGAGGTGGCCTACCCACCCCATATAACATGTTATTAATAACGTGTGGTTTGGATGTGGGAGGGTTCGACGGGGTAATGGTCGTCAACCCAATTTAAAATTAAATTTTTATTTGGTGGTTGGTTGGGGGTTAGTTGGGGGTCGGCAGGGGTCATGGCCCATCGACCCAAAATTTATTTAAAATTTGTTTTGGTTCCGGTGGGGGTGGCAGGGGTCATGGCCCAACACCCATTTTAATATATTTTTTTGATTTTTAAAATACAACCACATTTTTCCAATTTTGTTTAATATAGGGGATATTAGACAAATTAATGATCCAACAAATTCACCTACTTTCGGGAGCTAGGTTTCATCCCCTGGGGTTAGTCAAAATGTAGGACACTTAAACCTGGCCCACAACGCGAATTTGACCAAAACTTTTACTGGATCGTTCTCCCTCATACAAGCTGGGATTGACAAATCGTTCACATTGTTACGATCAGGATGACAAGATCTATGCTCTGGTCCTGCTTCCAAAGAATTTTGATTACTTTGATTTTCGAGCTTTCATAAGCCCTCTTTGTCATATGTGTGTCCTAGAACCACCTGGATCAGTCCTCTTACTCATAGTTGATCCGATGTGGTCCCTGTCACTGCAAATATGACAAGCTTTGAAGTATCACCACATTTACCTGTGCTTGTTTCTCCTATGCTTGCATGATTATGCCATTATCTTCCTTATAACTCCTTATTTCTTCCTTTAAGCTTCTCAATGTATTTTCCAAATTATAAGAGTCCCTAACACCATATTGCTCATTTGATTCATAGGGAGAGTCTTTGTAGTCTACCATCTTTCTAGCCATTTTATATTTCTTCCTGCAAGGTATATCATGTCAACTAAACCAAATCACAATAAACCAACATATCTAAGCATAGCTTAGGGAGGATACCTTGTTTGCAAGATCAACAAATCAGCGTGATACATGTATAACATAATCATGACAGCATATAGAAACATAATACATAAGCATATAACCATGCAACCATCATTTTAGCTAGGGTCCAATCATCAATGCATTACCTTATCAACAACTCATACCACAACCTCATGCATGACAATAATCATTACATCACTACACATTTGACCACATACATTAACATACATAAGTAATATGTAACCAACCACACACATGCATAAACACATGTAATTAAGCATAAATGATCAATACTTGTAACCAGACCTACAAGAATGATACATGTAACCAAGCATACATAATGATACATGTAAGCAACATATAACAACATGTAACCAATCATACACTCACAACGATGCACTCCATAATGACAACATCAACTTCCACATGACAACATAATTACAACCATGATCAACAACATGCAAATGCAATAAGCACATGGAATGCAAGTGTAAGAGAAACACATGCTATTGACATGCATGTATGACCAACACACATCCCATCTAGTTTGAGGGGTGAACCATGCTCTGATACCACTTTGTAACACCATCCTCCCACATCTATCCAAGCAACTCACCAGTCGAGGTAAACATGTGATGAGAGGCCACTATGATATGATTCAACTTCCTAAGTCATGTTAAGGAAGTGGAATCGAAGAAAACACACCATACAGTCATTCAACATCATTATTAGGATTGTCAGGAACCAATCCAACCTTTCTGTCAACCAGCCCCTGGGTCCCACTGAGATTTTTGATCACTTGACCTTTGGAGGATCTCATGCTATGGGCATGCCAGCGTCCAGGGACTTTTTTCCACAGTGATGTGCCATCATCCTGGGGATTTGAACCACTTTTTCAGGCCCAGAGCCCAGGTCACTTCCCATAATAGAATGACATCTTGATAATAGTAAAATAACAAGGAAATGACAGTATAAATGCAATCATTGAAAGAGACCTTGATTGGACCCCTACTATCCATGATAGGTATTTCGTCAAACATATCACGAATATGTAATCTACAGGTGTAAATAATAGATTTGAGCATAGGGGTCTCATACTTAGCTGAGAATCTCTAAGAAGCATTGATGCCTCAACACATAAACTACCATTTCATCCATAAGGTCATAGATACATTGTTCATTCATTTACTAGTAAAAACATGATGTGGTCCATGCATAGATACTGTCATAAAACATATATATAACCAACATAATAGCAACAAAAATACCAATGAAATCATAACCATATGATCCACATATAAACCAATATAATACTTATAGAAATACAAGGAGAAATAGCCTCATATTGATGATGCAAAATCCAAACCTGGGATGAGACTTCCACCTTCCACCTGATCGTAAAATGGCTTAGCCAAATCTCTCTTCATCCATTCACCCCCATGTCATATTTCAAGCATGAATGTGTGAAGAGCCTAGTTATTACAGCAAGAATGCTACAACTCCCAGGGCTACCAGCTTTACTTATCAACCCGAGGTTCGTACAAACTTGGAGGTGACTGTGCTATATACACAAGTAGAAGTGATGGTACATCCTATTGTCACTGCTCATCTGGTAAGAGACCCCAGGGGTTACAAGCCAGACTTCTATAGGGTCAGAAGAAGCTTGATTTTGATGGAAGGAGAGCAAACCTATTCAAGGGGAGAACTATTCTATAGCAGAAATGAAGAAAGTAATCATGTAATGCTAAACTCGCACCAGACCCTATCTAACCAATTAAACAACTATGCTAAGAAAAATTACTAGATCAATCACTAATCTAATGCTAATTATCTAAGTTGCAGAAGTAAAAGCATCAAAACTAGACTAAGGGGTAAACAATGGAAACTAAGCTAAGTCTGTGTCTAAGCGGAAGAAGCAGTCAGAGGTCAAATTAGTGAAAAGAGGACATGAGGGAGAAACTTCACCTGAGAACTATTGGATCAGGTGGGTGAAAGGAAAATGAACAGCTGAGATCGGATCGCAGGAGGCTACGTAGGTAGATGGGCAAATAGGGTTAACCACAAGATGAACGATGGAGATTATATCACGGGAAGTTGAGTGAATATATGAATGAACGAGGACAACCGAAGATGGATGACTGAGATTATATCCCACGGGTGGAGTTAGGAGATGGACAGAGAAGATTAATCGACAGATGGATGGTGGAGATTAGATTGCGGGAAAAAGAAACGTGCGAAATGGTATCGGGTGATGCGATGGATGTCAGATTAGGCGACAGATCGACGGTGGAGATTGGAGCACTTAAAGGAACATGCAGAAATGAGGGAGCGGGTTTAGAGGGAGGTAAGTAGTATTTTGCATGCCATCAAAGTTGTAAGCAGTATTCTAAAATTTCATGCAATTAGTCTCCTTGGCCAACACGTAGCATGGGGAAACCACCCATTTCACGTGCCCTCAAGCAGGTAACGATAAGATAGAAATCCACACGATATGGCGCGATAGCTATCGTATCTGGCGAGGCAGATCAACGATGGAGTTTGACCGAGCTGGTTGGTGAGCGGGTGCACGATAACTATCAGATTTGACAAGGTAGATTGACGGTTGGGATTTAAAGTGCACGAAGTCAAATGCTAAAAGTGAATTTGGGTGGTGATTGGTCAGTTTTGATGTGTGAGGCGATCTACGAGTAAAAACCATTTGAATGTGGATTAACAGTTTCCGCTCAACTTTTCATGCTGAAGGATAATGAAAAGGATGTGAGGGAGATCAAATGATGGGAAGAGAGCGAAGGAGCAGATGATCATAAAAGGAACATAGTAACAATGTAATGAACCAGTGACTGCGTGAAACGATAAACTTCATGCAAAATTGAAACTCTGTATTTTTGGGGTTGCTACAGGGTTTCTTCCTCACGTCATGGTCCCATAGGGAGGAGGTGAGGCTTTAACACCTATGGACAACCTTATGGATCTTTTCTTTGCCAACCTACTAACTGAATGAAATCATAAATGATCTACTCTGCACTACTGTAATGAGACTGCAACTACTTAAAGAAATGAACAATTAAACAGTAAACCTCTGTAATGAAAATGAACTACTTAAGTAGATGAATATAAAACAAGAAACTATGCTACTTAACAATACAATAAAGAGGAGCTTTGGCTGCGAGGGTTGGGCCATAACCCATGAGCTTCAGCGCTCTGAGTTAACTCAGTGTTGGCTCAAAACAAAACTCATATTCATTATAAAAGAACATTGTATTACATCAAGACTGTTACAAATCTGCACTTGGACACAAAGTAGAGTAAAAAGTCTGAATACTTCTAATGCTTGCTAACTCGCTAAAAAAACTGAGGTCCTAGGCCCTTCTATTTATACATCTTCTTAGTGTCAGTCTCTTCACAATGCCATCAGTGATCAAAATTTACTCTTTTGCATTTCATGTTAGGAGTCCCATTCTGATGAGTTGCATTCCACTAGGTCATGGATCAACTGATGGTAGGGTTCATTTCATTTTTCTCCGTCATGACACATATCTGCTGACCTCTTTTCATACTGTTTAGTCAATGGTTCATGTTTATTTTCAGTTCATTTCATTAAATAGGTCTTTGGTCTTAGGGTTTCAGTCTCATTAGGTATTAGGGTTTTACCATGATTAAATTTCAAGGACTATTGATTAATAATGGTCAGCAGACACATGAGGATGACAATAATAATTAGAAAAGTACTAATTTCTTAATTTTTAATCTTAATAAAGTTCTCACCTCAAAACTAGTTTTGAGGTGAAAATAGAGCATTGGTATATTATTTGTAAATTTCGTGTAATTTTATTGATCCTATATGTAATAAATGGTTTCATGCTGCTCCTAGTCACTTGGCGATATTACCAAGTACATGCCATTGCAAAAAGTCAAATAAATTGAGCATTAGTTCACCTATCCAAGCAAAAGGTCAAATATCAGAAAAACAGAGTATTTGAAAAAGGCAAATAGACATTACAAAGTGGGTTTTGTACATCAAAAATAAAAAAGTGGAAAATATATATAAATATTATCCCTTTATTTATCATTTCATTGTTTGAGTTGAAAATCAAGAGCTAAAAGGCGATTTTGAAGTGTCATTGAGCAAAAGTGTGTAAGTGTTGCGTTTTTGGACAAGTTGAGACCGACGCTACGCACTAGAGGCCAGTGCTACACACCTGGTAGATTTCCTTAGTGTAAAAGTGAACGGGTGCTATGCACCTGGGTGAGGCACTGCACACCTGGCAGCCAAGCTCAAAATCATTCCAAATCACCCCAATTCGCCTCAAAACTCCCAAATTACCTCTTTGCAAGTAAGTAACTCAATCATTATTGTTGAAAAGGGTTTCTGCATCGGTCTTTGGTGATTTTGTCTCTCAAGAAGTCAAACCCTAGTTTTCACCAAACTGTCTCATAAATTTTAAATCTCACTCATTTATTATTGTCCTATCTCATCCATTTGTTGTTCCCTAAACCCCAATCCCTCATATAAAATTCCCTAAACATCATTCCCTCATATATTTTCCCAAATTCCCAAACCCTATACATACACCCCAAAGCCTACACTATCCCTAAACCCTACTCACTCCCTAAATCCCATTCACACTCTCATTTAGTATCACCTACTTACCTATAAAATCTCTTCATACTCATCTTACATTCATTCACCCTATCTCTTCATTGACCACAAGAGAATACAACTATAAAAACAATGGAGAGAGACAGTGAATATGAGCTTGAAGAAGACACCCTTAGTGACAGTTATAGGGAGAAAAACATACAACACAGGAAGCCTCATAAAGGAGGAAGACATATCAGAGAGGAGCCTACCAGTTTGAGGGAGTTGCAAGCCTGCCCATTTTCCATTTCTTGTTTTAAACACTAGTCATGTTTTGGTTTTTGTGAAATGGTGGAAAGGGTTAAATTTCATCATGAATTAGCAAGGTTGTTTATGACACATTTGGACAACAATGAAGTAAACCTTGCTGGAGTTACATTCACTTTGTCACCAGTTGTTATTTCAGAGGCTACAGGTATTCCAAATGTGGGTGAAAAGTGGAACAAAGGTCAGGATATCGACATGAAGTACTATGAGCCTTACATCAAGGCTAGGTACAAAGACAAACTCAAGAGAGTATTCCCCTTTAAGTTCTTGGAAGATAGGTTTTCTCCATTGATGAAGATCATCATCAAGTACTTTACAAGGTAGGTTCTCCCGATTGTATGCTTACCACATTAGACTGCTGATGCATTTTACTAGAGTAAGGATGATGAATATCCCTTACTTAATGTTCATAAACATTAAGAAGATGGCACTTTTTGTAAAGAAGAAACGACATCCCCAGCGTTTGACTAGCATTTACCACATCTCCTTGATTAAAATCATTGTTCTACATCAGCTAAACCTTTTTAACATGCCATGGGAGTCTTTCATTTCTCATGAGATTTTCAAAGGCCCTCAAATCTTTTCATCAGTTCCTCATGAAGAAGGTGGACCTTCGGGACATGAAAAGGTCAAAGAGACTAAAACTGTTGGAGTGCCAATGTTTGTGACATATGGGAGAGGCACTAGGAAACTTTTTACGGCTACCAGGCGAGTATTATCTCCACAAGGTGTATAAGGGGTCTCGCCTTCATCATCAGGCTACAGGAAAATGTTATCTCTGCAAGGAGTGGAAGGGGCTTTGCCTTCTTCTTTAGCTAAACAAGTACAGGTTGAGCAGCAACACAAGGGCAAAGGTAAAGGCAAGAAAAAGATGCATAAGAAGGATCTTGGAGAAGTGAAAGAAAGAGATTTTGATCTTGTTGATCATGAGGAGACACAAGGAGTTGATGTCATTGACTTAGAAGCTCAAGATCCAAAAATTGCCAAAGCCATGATCATTAAAGAACAAGAGGTTGAGATACAAGCTTTGTCTGACAACTTAGAGAGGGCTAAATGGGTCATCAAATTTCTAGAGCAAGAAAACAAACAATTGAGCGACAAGAAAGTCCTCATGGAGCTACAAATGATCAAGGAGAACAGGCAAAAAGCTAAGAAGGCCAAGGTCAAGTTGACTTCAATTGAACAAGAGATCGAGAATGATTGGGAAAATTGGCTTGAGAGGGTTAATATACACCTTGAAGGGATGATTGAGAAGGCCAACAAAGACAAGAACCGCAATATAAGAATGAGGAAGCTTAAGGCTAGGTTGAGGAAGGCCTTAAGGAGAAAAAGGGAGCAAGACAAGTTGACTCGTAACAAGATCTGCAATATAAGAATGAGGAAGCTTAAGGCTAGGTTGAGGAAGGCCTTAAGGAGCAAAAGGGAGCAAGACAAGTTGAAAATCTTGGTTGAAGCCTCACTAGCCCATCAAAGCAACTAGTGGTGGTGCCTTGTGTCAAATCTGGGCAAGTTTTGATAAGTTTTTGTTGTTTTGAAATTTTTTAATTTTCCAACACAGAAAATTTCCCTAGGTGCATAGCGCCACTGGCTTTATGCTTTTCACTAGAGGAAGTTTTGAAGAAATGGCTTACATATCTTGATTTAGCATGATGAAATATCACACCCAGAAAATCTCAATAATTTTGGAGCAAAACTTGGTCTCCAAAAGGTCAAAAAACTATCAAAAAATGGCCTCTCTGCCTCTTTTTGGGTACACAGAAGCAACCTTGGGATATTTCACCGTTGAGGGGGCAAATGACATCCAAATGAAAATGTTCAAGATGTTCCAGACACTAGATAGGAAGACCTTTCCAATGAGCTATCTTGGGCTCAATTTGGCTAAGGTGAAGGCCTCCAAAAGTGGCTATGAAGCGGCACTACGCACCTGGCCAGTGGTGCTACACATAGAGCTAGTTTGCCCAAAAATCCAGTTTTTGCCTAGTTTCTCTGAAAATTGACTTTTTCTCTCTTCATGGATGAATTTATGATTGTAATTAATGCTATGCTATTTAAATTTAATTATGAAATGATCTTATAGGGTAGATTCATCACTTTGAGATGGTTTGTAGGGTCAATGAATCAGTTTCCATGCTTATAGAGGCATGTTGTTCCATTGCCTATATTCCTGTTCCTTGTTTGGAAATGGTTGTAACAGTTCCTTATCTCTTGGATTCAACTCCTGATGGCTAGCATAGGTGGTTTTGATGTCTATATTATGTATTTTTTCTGTCATTAGCAAAGTTTGGATTCTCTTGGATGCTTTGAGCTACATTGTACATCTTTACAGTGGTTTGACAAGGAAATAAACCAGGATTTGCAGCTATTTTTGTGGGATACTTGTGGTAAAGTGTTTTTGCATAGTTTCTTCTTCTGTTATTAGTTTTTCTCATGTGTTTAGTAGAATACGTTGGTTACAGTGCTCTGCCTTGGGAATCCATTTAGTTTTTGATGTTTTACTATTTGAAGAGGACTCATGATCTTTGCATGCCCTCCTCAAATCCTCACCATTCTTAAACCTACCATCTCACTCAATTTCAAGTGCTAAAACACCTACCTACCTCGCCCCATAGAACACCCTGCATTCCTGACTTGATTTCCTGGACCCAAAGCTGCCTGCTCCATTTGATCCAGCAAAAACACAAACAAAATCAATCAAAAACCCTAGAGCTACTATGCCTAGCCTAATATCCATATTTGATCCATTCATCTTGACTAAGATTGACAAGAAGAGAGCCCTCTCCCAACCTAGTAGGTCTAGCTACCAAGTTAAGCTTGGTTTGTGGTTATCCTAGGATTGCCTCCCTTCAGCCTGAGGTTAATATAGGCTCTAACATAGTGGTGACCATACTAGGGAAGAAAGACAAATCACCCCAGTACAATTAAGAAGTTCTGAACTTTTGGATGATAAGTTTAGAATTCAGAAGGCTGAAAAGTGGAAAGTTGTAAAGCAATATAAAAATCTTGAGAACTTTGAAAACATTGGCTTCAAGAAGATACACCAGGTCCAATCCCGATCCCGATCCTCCTCCCATATTTGAAAATCCTAATCTTATCCGAGGATACTTAGACAAGAAAGTTTATCAAGTCCTAGACTGGTGTTCAGATCACATTCATGCCTGGTAGAGTGGTTGTTCCTTGAAGATCTCCCTTTTGACAAATATTTTGGTCTCTCCCTGTTTAGAACCACATCTGATAGTGAAATGATGGACATAGTCGCAGACCAAGAATTCACCAAAGAGCTTGAAATTGATAAGGCCAAATTGATAAGTAACCAAAATCTTCAGAACTCTCCTCAGTCATCCCTCACCACTGATCGAATTCCTGAATTCTCTGATTTGGCTTCAACATCTTTTGCCTCTCCATCATTTACCCATATTTCAGAGAATCATCCGACATCTCCGTTTATACCTTCCCCCCTCATCAGTCCATCATTACCCCTCGAATACCCATCAATTCTGCTACATCAACAACTCTTGTTGTCATAAATCCTCCTCTTTCCCCAAGACCAATTTCAAAATCGCCTCGAGTCATGGCTGCCAGATATGCACCTCTCGTCCTGCCTCAGAATTTAGATGATATGCCCACTGATTACCAAAGTAAGATACCTCTGTTCAATGCCACTCAAAATATCACAGCGCAAAAACATGTTGATAGGATGAATGAATTCTTTGATCTTCATGAGGTAGATGCCGAAAATGTGTCCATGAGATTATTTGTACAGAGTTTTGGAGGCGAGGTTCAAAAGTGGTTCAGAGCATTGCCAGCAGGATCTATCAATACTTTGCTGGTTCTCCATAGACAATTCCTAGACCGATGGGAGGTAAAGAAAAATCCTCTCCAAATTCTATCTGAGTATGAAAATATTAAAAGGAATGTAGGTGAAAGTGTCCAAGATTACTGCGTAAGGTTCAATACAGTTTATAATGCTATTCTAGCTGATATTAAACCACCAATGGGTGAGCATTGATCAAATTTCTAGACAGCTTTGATGCCGATATGGCATATCAGTTGCGAGAGAGAGATCCTACCACACTTGAGGACATGCAAAAGAATGCAGTGAGTGTAGAGGCAAATCTGCTGGCCAAGAGAGCAAGGATGAACACTGAAAGGAAAGTGACTATAAAGGAATAAGCATCTCCCTCAGATGTTAAGGCAGATCATATTCTCTAGAAAATTGAGAAGATGTTTGATCAGTTAACAATTGCAAACAAGCCTAAAATCACAATCAGAAATCAAAACTTCAAAGGACAACAACAACCTCAATTCAAGATTAAACAAAGGGAGCAGAAGGGACAAGATCAGTCATCACAGCAACACATCCAAACTCCTTTGCAACAAAACTATGTACACGGAATAGAGTCTGGGGATGATGATGATTTGGTGGTTGAGGCAAATCATTTCTTCACTATTGATGGTTTTCCCATCTATCTCATGGAAGATGAAGAATATTCGTAGATCCCTGATGCTCAAAAGGATGAAGATTACATACTAGAAAATGAAGAAGTTTTGGAGGATGAGTCAGACAATTATCAGCGAGGATATATGATTGCATTGACAACACAACATAAACAATATTCATTGAGAAGCAGAGATGTACCAGTCAGTCCAGTTCAAAAGAGAAAGGAAGCACAACCCAAAAATGACTCCTCAAGCATTTAGAAGAAAGGGAAGGAGCCTGCTGACACAACTTCTAGCAAAGGATCATCTGCAAATGAGAAGACCAATCAGCAGGTGTAGCAAAAGAGAAATTCGAAAAGAAGGACCCTCCAGTCAAAGAGGTAGATAAAGTTTCAGCTTTTAGTTTGGAAAATGGGATTGCTAAATTAAAAGTTTCAATTCCTTTGACTGAGTTGATGAAGAATAGTAGTTATAAACACCAAGTGTCCAAAATTTTGAGCATAGATCCTTTATCTGATATGGTTAATGTAGAAGATGATCACCCTGAGCTCATTTTTGGTCCTGCCTTAGAAGGTCAGTATGAGGATAGTGAAGTTCCTCCATTCTATATAAGCCTTAGATTGCACGAGTATGTCCTTCATAATGCCATGTTTGATTCCGGAGTTTCCCATAATCTAATGCCAAAATCCATTATGGAGAAATTGGCCCTTGACATTACTCGAAAATATCATGACGTGTATTCTTTTGATTCGGGTAGAGTCCGTTGTATTGGCCTTATCAAAGACTTGGTGGTATCATTAGACCAAATCCCGACAAAGAATGTTCTCATGGATGTGGTTGTTGCTGACATTCCACCACGGTTTGGTATGCTTTTCTCCAGATCGTGGGGTGCAAAGCTTAAAGGGACTTTACAACTAGATTTCTCCTATGCTACCATTCTTGTGTTTGGCAAATTGAGAAAACTATATAGGGAGAAGAAAATGAAGTACATGATTACAAGCAAGGAGAAACCGCTTAATCATCCAATTAATGCAATACATACATATTTAGAGTCATTCGTATTATATTCAGATAGTGGTTTGAATGACCTTGATAGTTAGTTAGTTGAAGTAGAAGATGTGCCAGAGATTTCATAAAATTTCAGAGCAGTCCTTGATCAAGAAAGACACAAAATTGCAAGTACCTTTGAGCAGTCCACATACCGGCAACAACAAAAAGGTAATGAATAACAACAAATTAAAGAGATCAGTCAAAGTAAGAAAGAGGATGAAATAGAATGTCAACATTTAGAAGAAGAAGCAGGTCTATGGAGCATGGATTTTGATGGAGCCGTGGGTAAGGATGGTGCCGACATAGGGATTTGGGTTCACAGCCCTATTTTCTAGCCAAATAAAGTCCCTAGTAATGTTAGAACTTGTTCATATAAATTGGCCTTTGAAAGTTCTAATAATGAAGCCGAATATGAAGCGTTGATTACAGGTTTGAAAATTCTCAAAAAGATGGATGCAAAAAGGATATCAGCCTATGGAGATTCAGAGCTGATAATCAAGCAAGTCAAGGGTGAATATCAAGCTAAACATCCGTGAATGAGGGCCTACCGAAATGAAGTTTTAGATATCTTAAGGATGTTTCCAGATTATGCCTTGATAGTCGTACCTTGTGCTCAAAATGTTATTGCAGATTCACTTGACACTGCTGCAAATAATTTGAAGGTTCTGATGAATTCCAATAACAAATTTGAGATCCATGTCAAGCATCGCCCTGCTGTTTTGGACAACTTAAGGTATTGGCAGGTGTTTTGGGATGATAAGGAGATCAATAATTTCTTTCCGAATGAAGGAAACTACAAGGTGGCTTCCATAGATGTTGATTATGATACCGATGAACCAGAGATTGAGGTGAATCAGATGGAAATATTGTAGCTGAAGGAAAATATTATTCGTAAAGGTCTGATACCTTTAGAAGAACTTTTTGATCAAGATGATGTGGCTAGGAATCCAAGCTTGGTGCCTACAGACAAAGGTGTTGAGGATGTTAATCTTGGAACAATTGATAAGCCCAAGTTTGTGAAATTGTCAAAGACATTGTCTCCCGAGGTAAAGTCTAAATATGTTAGATTGTTATATGAATTTGCTGATGTGTTTTCTTGGGATTATTCAGATCTAAAGGTGGATAAAAAAGATATAATTTAGTACACTATTCCCATCAAGCCAAATCAGAAGCCGTTCCGACAGAAGTTGAGAAGAATCAATCCCAAGTTGCTGCCACCCATTGAAAAAGAGGTAAACGGATTATACAAGGCTGGTATAATTGTCCCAATCAGATTTTCTGATTGGATTTCGAATCTTGTTCCTGTGAGAAAGAAGACCAGGGAGATCAGATTATGTTTCGATTTTCAGAATCTGAATAAAGTGTCATTAAAGGACAATTACCCACTGCCGAAGATGGATCATATCCTCCAAAGAGTGGTTGGAGCATCGCGCATGTCACTACTCAATGGATATTCAAGATATAATCAAACTTTAGTGCATGAAGATGACAGAGATAAGACTGAATTTACCACCCCTTGGGGAACATTTAATTATGCTAAAATGCCATTTGGTTTGAAAAATGTTGGAGCCACATTTCAGCGTGCAATGGACATCGCTTTTGCCAATGAAAAGGATGTATTTTTGGTCGTATATTTAGATGATTTGACAATGTTTTCAAATTCAGATGATGAGCATCTTCACCATTTGAGGATTGTGTTTCAACGATGTAGGAAATTTGGGATATCACTCAATTTGAAGAAAAGTCTCTTTGCCATGGATGAGGGGAAGCTGCTTGGCCATATTATTTCAAAGGAAGGAATTCACATTGAACCTTCAAGGGTAGAAGCAATTCAGCAGATAGATTTTCGCAAGAACAAGAAAGAGATACAAGCTTTTAATGGTAAGATGAATTTCCTACGAAGATTTGTACCCAATCTAGTTGAGCATTTGAGAGAAATTACTAATATGTTAAAGAAGGATAGCGTGGTAAAATGGATGGAGGATGCTATGGAGTCATTTAATTTGGTAAATTATGCTTTATCTACAGCCCCGATTTTGATTAGTCCTGATTATACACAAGATTTCATTTTATTCTCATTTGTATCTGAGCATACCATGGTAGAAGTTTTAATGCAAAAGAGAGATTAGCTAGAAAAGCCCATTGCATTCTTCAGTGGGACCATTAGAGATGCTACTTTGCGGGACAATATAATTGAGAAATAGGCTCTTTCTCTTGTCAAACCTTTGAAGAACTTCTGAGTGTATATTCTACACTCCCACATCATAGCATACGTTCCTAATGCAACAGTTAAGGATGTGCTGGTACAAACCGATTAGGAAGGAAGGTGAGGAAAATGGATTGCAGCAATGTTAGAATATGATCTTGAGATCAAGCCTACAAATTTGATCAAAGAACAAACCCTGGCAAGGTTAATGGTAGAATCAAATTTGCATGCTTTAGATATCAATCTTATTGCCGCCATGTCCAAAGATGAAGGAGAAAGCTCCTTGATTCAAGTGTCTGAAATGTTCCTTCAGTCACCGTGGTATTCAGATATTGTGTATGTACTTCAACACCTCTCACCTCCTTCGGAAATGACAAAAAACAAAGGTAGAACTCTCAAACTTAAAGCTGCTAAATTCTGCATTTTGAATAATGCCCTTCATTGGAAAGATCTAAGAGATGTTTTGTTGAACTGTTTAATTGAAGATGAAGCCCAGTAGGTGATGAGTGACTTTCACAAGGGTGATTGTGGTGGTCACTTGTTCTAGAAGACAACAACAAACAAACTATTGAGATAAGGTTATTACTAGCCAACCTTATTTTCAGATGTCTACAAAATAGTCATGAGCTGTCATGAATACCAGGTCTTTCAGGGTAAAAGAAAATTGCTGCCTCTTCCTCTAAAACCGATTGAAGTTAATGCACCCTTTTAGCAGTGGGGACTCGATTTTATTGGGGAAATTCATTCAACATTGTCGGCTTAGCACAAGTGGATCCTAACAGCAACCAACTATGTGAAAATGCAACAAGATGATGGAGCTTAGTGAAAAGAAGTCGCCTTCACTAAGTGGGCCCGCAGGCTATTTTTGGCACGAAGTCTATTTTTAAACATATGGATCATGTTCTATGAGCTGAAGGATGCTATTTATGGATGATTGGTCATGTTTGTAAAAATAGATGGACCTTTATTTTTAGACATATGGGTGGAGTCTATTTTTAGACTGCCAGTCTAAAAATAGAACAGTCGAATATTATTAGCTCTTAATAATATTTGGACTATAAACATTATCTTATCCTCTTGCAGCACTTCATTCGAGCTACGGATGTGGCACATGCAACTGCCAGAAGGAAATACGCTTTTCTTATGGGTTAGTTGAGCTATTGCATGAAGGACTTCAGTTAGAACTCAAGTGATTGGGTTTGGTGGAGTTGACTGAGGAGTTGATGGAGTTGTGTTCAGTTTGACTTAGTTGAACTAGTTGTATTTAGTCTAACTAACAAATACACTAGTGATGAGTGGTGTGAATTAATTATTAATTAATTCACTAATTATTAACTCATAAATCAACTAAAGAATACATCAGTTAACTCAGTGCATGGACAGTTCAGTGGAGACAAGTGTTAGAGGTGGGTGAAAGGGTGAGACTACTATCAGTTGTGACTATAGCTGTGCATGAGATTTGCACAATCATTGATTGAGATTTCCAATGAAGATTGCACAGTATAAGCCCAGGGAATTCGAACTTGGATCTGATCTATTCTCAACTTGGATTTCGCAGTAGAGGCAGGCAAACAGCGGAGGAGATTTGAACCCGTGACTTGATTCAAATGTGAGCTAGTTTGTGTGTGGCATGTGGAGATAGTACTGAGTACTTGTGAGGAGTATTTTACTATGTATTGTTACATGTTCTCTATCATTATAATATACAGATAGTTGGGGGTTTTCTGACGTATGATTTCCCCATTACATACTATGTTGATATGTGTGATTGATGTTTCAATGTGCGCATGCGATTGTTTCTTAATTCCGCAAATTGATGATCAATGGTAGAGGAGTTTATGTATTATTCATGCATTCCGCAAATAGTGCAATCACGATAATCTCTGTGAATAAGTGTTATATTATTCAAAATTTCTACAAACTATTTTACCAAGTGGATTGAAGCAATCCCAATAAGACATGAAACATATGTGGAATCATTCAATTTTTGGAATCAAATATTTTATCTCATTTTGGTTGTCCTAGTAAAATCATCATGGATAATGTAGCTGCATTCAAATACAAGAAGATGATCAATTTTTACAGCAAGTATAAGATTACCTTGGGTCATTCTACAACAAATTATCTGCAAGGTAATGGTCTAGCTGAATCATCCAATAAGTCATTGGTGAACATCATCAAGAAGTTGCTGGAAACAAATAAGAAAGGCTGGCATAAAAATTTAGTTAATGCCTTGTGGGCTGACAAAGTGAGCCAAAAGAAGTCCATAGGTATGTCCCCATTTTAAATAGTTTACGACATTGACACAGTCTTTCCGACATCTCTTGCAGTTCTGGTTATGAAACTTTTACAGGAGGCTGGCGGCGAGGAAGATGATTTTTAGCAAAGAATGAATCAGATGATCCATTTACAACAGACAAGGGGGAAGTTTTCCAAAACAATTTCAGATTGTAGGAGAAGATCAAAAAGATCTATGACCGGAAAACAAAAGCAGATAAATTCCAGCTTGAGGATGTAGTGTTGCGGTGGGATGCTAGGAATGAAGATAAAGGCAAGCATGTTAAGTTTGAAAACTTATGGAAGGGACCTGTTGATGCCTCGAAAATCGCTGCAACAACATTGGGGGATAACTACCCGGTCCGGACCTTAGTACAACTCCTTTTCTGTTTGGGATGGTGGCTCCGACTGGATATGACGGGACCAGTTTCCCGATAATGAATAAAAGGGATGGATGAGTGATGAGTTGTCTATTCTAATGATAGGCGGATAACTTATTCTATCAACAAAAATACGAAAACTAATACTAATCCCGGGAACAACTATTCATTTGAAATGCAGCGTTTAATAATCCTTATCTATTGACAGGCATGTAGATGACTCTGTAAAATAAACATAGATATTCATTCAAATATTACTTCATCTAAATAGTTAAACAAAGTGATTAACGCAAGATTACTGCATTTACCATTTATATCATCGATACATATACAATTGAAAGAAAAACATGCTATAAACAACCAATAGTGGGGTGCATAAAGGATGTTGTTAAAACACATATATATAAGCGATAATAGCAAGAGTGATCAAATGACAATTCATATAACAGGAATAAGTTCAGACACAGATAATAGTACCATATGAGCTGTTAATCAATCCCGAATATTAATCGCTATTTGAAATTGTTCCTTCAACACAGAAATGCTTTCAAACAAAGACAGTAGTGCACATTTGTATAAAAGCCTCCTTATCAAAATTAGAATGATTGGTCCAGTTTCATAAAAGAATATCCCTGAAGTACAATAGTGCAACTTCAGGGTTTAAGTCATATACAAAAATTTACGACCCTTTCTAAATGCATGAAAGGGTCTATAAATACTACTAAGCTAAAAAAATATATATGAAACAAAATCCTACTAAATTGGCATCAATTAATACTATCTATCTTCTTGGGAACGATCTAGCAGTCGGCGATGTGAATCATGACTCAGGCTGCTTGCCTTTAAACCTGAGCTAGCTTATCGCAAGCATTGGCTCCACTTCGGGTGGTCTGTTGAGGCACAAGCTGAGTTGGGCAGCAGAGGTGGCATCCTGAATATCGGGTATAATATACTTGATCGCATCTGTGAGGCATTTGAGGGCGGCTCTCTGGCTGTGCGGCTTCATTAAGAAGAACCAATAGGCATCCCATGTCAAACTGTTGATCCCCGCAATTAACCTTCCATTTTTCTCCAGCTCTGGGTAGCATGAATGCTCCAACATCTTTGTTACTGTTAATTGGCCTGGAGTACATTGAGAAATCATGTTAGACAAGTAAAGAGTATTATTTACCAATTCAACCAAATTACTAGTGGTTGCCTTGCATCTTAAAATCGCTCTTTCTGCCTTCATTAACTGTGATTGCCATTCTGTGAATAATATTTCCTTATGTGATTCCAGAATCCTTGGTAGGTTAGCTGCCTGTCCCCGATCGAAATCTTGCCATTCCAGAAAATTTGTCAATGTTTCTTTGGCCTGATCCAAATTCGTCCTTGCCTTTTCTACTTTTTCGCTTATGGATGCCACTAAGTCGCACAATGGCTCTGCCTGGGTGATTTGCTGACACAAGAGCTTCATTTGATTTATCAATGCTTTATTTAATTGAAACGCCTCTGCTTTAAACTCATCTACCTGTGGGAGCTTTTTCATTTGCTCAAGTTGAGCTGATAATTGAGCGATTTGCTCATCTTTGGATTTTAGCATTTCCTCAGCTGATGTTTTTAGTTGCGCTAATGCTACCGATAGCTGCTTTTGCTTTTGGATTGCGCTATCGTCAATCCTCTGTTTTTCTTCCTACAATTGCTTAGTCAGCTGATTATTATTTTGTTGCTGTACTAGCAATTGCTATTCTGCCTGCTCTGCCTTCTGCTGCGCTTCCGATAATTGAGCCTGTAGCGAAAAGATGTCTTGATCTTTTGCCTTTAATAGATTGCTCACCTCCGATGCTTTATCTATTGTCGCCGCCGAATAAGCTCCAGCGTATTGTGATAGCTTTGTCAAGTCATCAGAGGGGTCAAATTCTTCTTTCCATACCACGTTGCCCGTTACTGTTAATTCAGGGAATAAAGAAGGTTGATCAGTCCTTCTCCTCTTCCTCTGTCGTTTCACTACAGATTTATGCTTAGGGCTATAGAAGACATCCAAGGGAGGAATCTCTTCTATCTGCAGAATGATTTCGCCTGATGGGTCCTTTGGAATTATTTCTGTTTCCTTTAATTTGGGTGGGTTGTTGGTTTCGCCCGAAACCTGCTTTGATGTCGCTTCCTGTGTGTCGCCCTCTTTTGAAACTTCATCATCTTTAAAGCATTCTAGATTGCCGATGATTGAATTAAATTGTTGCCATTCCTGGAGCAATTTCGGATCAATCTGTGTATCTTCATTAACTTTTGAACTGCTCTGTTCTTGCGTTTTCGCCTGGGTCTCTTCGTGTCTCTGCAAGTTCGCCTGGGTTTCTTCTTGTCTCTGGTCATGCACTTCCTCCTGCTGCTTTGATGTAATAGGAGGTTCTTTATCACATCGCTGCTCAGGCTCGCTTGATTTTGTTGTTGGAGTAGTCGCTAACAGGTCTAGAGGCAGAGTTTGCAACCTCTGCTCTCTAAGTCTGTTAAATTCGACCAGCCCCTCATCGTTGTATTCATGTATGGCGAGTGATTTAACTTGTTATAGCGACTCGGCCGATGCGAACAAGTCCTCAAATCTGTCTTCTTTGTGCTCGAACTTGGCCAATTTGGCCTGGTCGAGTGCATTGTAGGCGACTTTTTTCGGATCGAATCGCCTGCTCGGTAGAGTTGCCAGGGTCAGTGAATTTATTTTCTCAGCTTATTTTTCTGCATGTTTGAGATCATGTAGAGTGTAGATACCAATTCGCAAAGGAAAGGAGGGCTAGACGTGCTTTTTGCTTTCTTCAGAGTTTGTGTAACCCCATCGACGTTGATCTGATAGGCTATTTCCCTGGCAAGTAGTTTATCAGGGATGTATAGAGGAAGAACATGGGGCTTGGCTTGACTGCCAAAAACTATGATATCGGTGAACTTTCCTTCTCCAAACCAACTCCCTATGGCAGTTAAATCCACCCCCGCTTGGTCAGAAATCTTAGGGGCAGGCTTATTGAAAATGGAATAATAAATAGGCAACATGAAACCATTGCAGATTTGATACAAATGGTGTTTGTAGTTGGTCTTCCACAACTTTTGATGGTATATGTGGACGGGTGCGGGGTCTTGTGACGTCCACCTCCATCCGAGCATAAGAAATTCAGAATTAAAACATAAAACATCTAATACATAGGCACTGTATTAAAATGGGGGAATGAACCTCTCAGTGACGCGAGAGTTGAATCTGAAATTAAGAATGGCAGTTGCTAACTTATCGGATAGTATATCCGCCCAATCCATTATTTCGCCACTACATGCCACCTCCATTAAGGGGACCATTTCTATGGTAAAATTGGCAGAATCATGTAATCCCCATAGTCTGCACATCATAATCCTAGCATAGCAATAAGGAGAGCATAAAGAATCGACCGAGTACTTACCCGAAGATTCGTGCTTGTGCTTTGCTGGATTTTGTCTCCAACCTCGAATGGGTTCAGACTCAGTCTCATTTTCAGCTCGGAATTTCTCCAGGAATGCCGTGTTATACTTCTTCTCTTCTGCCGGCAAATGATACATTTGCCTTAGATCCTCGGCTCGAAAAGAACTGAAAATTCTCCCATCTATAGTGCTTAAAGTTCTATCGGTAATTGGGATTTCCTGAATCACCCATATTACCACATCTGTATATGGGAGGATTTTCTCCCAGGCCACTATTCGATGAAGAAAAGAGTTGGCTAAATCACTCAGATTAGCCTCAGATTTACTGGTGCTGTCGGCAGAAAATTGTATCGCTGTCACCCTCGGGTCTTCAGCTTCAATCAGGTTATATGTGCCTTGCCAAGTAGCTCTGGTAAGTCCCAGGCATGTAGTGTCCGATATGAGCCCTTTCTTTTTATTGTCTAGATCAACAACAGGTTGCCCTGTGGCCGGAGAAGCGGAAGGCATTGTGGTCTTCTTGGACTTCTTTCCCATTCTGCTCAAATCTGTTTCTGCGGGAGAATTTTGCACAGAGAGAATGATGGGTGTAATACAGGAAACAATAACATAAATTGAATAGATTGAGATATATATATATTGATAAATTCATGGTGATCGATTGACTTAAGATGGCTTCGAATCAAATCTGTAAACAGATCGCAGGCTTGCTGTTTCATTAAATGGCCATTAAGCCTTGTCAATATTATCAATACCAGTCAATTCGATTAATGGCCGAATGATTTATTTGAAGCATGCCTTGGGCGATTTGGTGGTTGAGTGTGGATGAGTGTCTTTTAAAAGATAGTGCCTTAATTACGAAGAAATCGTATTAAACTGCTTTTAAGATTTTCTTTGAAAACTACGCTTTTGCCTTTATCGCAATCGGGCGTCGGGGAAAATCATAAGTCATTGTTTTGGTTCCATTTGGAATCCCCAATCGCCGATAGCGATATCACATCGCGTCGGGAGTAGCGAGTGGGGCGGTTAAGAAGGCGTGCATAGTCGATCGCCGATTGCCGATAGCGATATCGCATCGCATCGGGGCAAGAGGGAGCTTTATTGCGTTTAATTCATTACCACCGATATCCGATAGCGATATCGCATCGCATTGGGGATTGAGGGATTTTAATTACGCCAATTCTTTTATTGCCGATACCCGATAGCGATTTTGCATCGGAGCAAACCAGTATGTCCTCAAGCTGTGTTCCCTTTGTCATTGCGATATGCGATCTTGCGATCGCTTTATCGCAATGACAGAAGATTAATCGTTTTATGTTAAGGCTTTTGATTGGTTTATGGAAAAGGATTTTTGGTAATGTTTTATTTTATCTCTTCGGGCCTTTTAGAATAGAACTAAATTGATACCAAAAAACAAAATTAAAAAGGGACCCATTTCATATTATGGTTTTGAGATAATATTGATATGAAATGGGGGGTTGTTGTAGGGCACAACAATTGGCGATTCGCTGGAAGAAACAGTTATCTATGGAAAGTATAGAAATACTTAAACTTTTTTCAAAATAGAAATTTTATCAAAAGGGAAAATTCTAATATAACTAGGTATAGTTGCATTCCAAACAAAATAAAACTTTCTCTGCTAATTCCCTCTTTTATTAAAAATTATATACATTCTAGATTTTAAATTGGCCTCTATTGGTTGATATTGATAAAACAGAAAACCTTTCCAAATCAGCTATTAAAATTAACTCCTTTGTCATAGGTAGAGCCTCTGCTGCCAGAAAACATCCATAGTTTCGGCAGGGATACCTTTTAACCATATCATTGTCTATTGTCCCATTCACCTTAGAGCATGATTAACAGAATGAATTCAAAATATGTTTTTCACATTTCGTATTTCTTTTCTCTTTTCTGTTATTTTGTAAGATAAAAAGCCATTGCCCTAGTTTGATGGCCAGTTAAGTGACAATGCCATTCACTGGTAGTAATCTAATCGAACAAGCTGGCTCGTGATGAGACCCCTTGTCTTATAGTTGAAGCCATTACCCTGTTTTGGTATGCAGTATTGGTAATGTCGGCTAAACTATTTCCCTATGAACATGGTAAGCATGCTTGTAATAAGACCTCTTATCTTTTATATCCAGTATTCTTGGAATTACATTATGAGTAATCACAAACTTTGGTAAGTGGGATAGACAATTTCCTCCTTAAGAGAAGATGGATGACAAGGTAAGAGTTGGAGATGCTGAAATTGGATTAGCTTCTATTTTGTTGTTGATAACCTTCTCGTGACCAATTTGAAAAATCTAAAAAGATTTACAATATTTATAAACTTTGAGAGGGGTTCACTAAGATTGCAGTGTAGTTTCAGAATGCAATTATATCTAATTTCCTAGAAATAATTCCTTTTGTTTAAGACTTCTATTTATTTAAAAGTAAATATCTCACTACTTGTTTTGAGAAACTCTTTAAGTACAACAAAGGTCAAATAGAAGATACCTTACAGCTTTATTTTCTAATGCTCCTACAAACTACAAAAATGCTATTAAAAGGAGAAGGGGTTACCTCCTCAATTGAAGAATTTCTTTAAGATGAGACCATTAACAGGGAGAGAATCTCTCAACCCTAATAAATCTTGTAATATGAAGGTCGAATGGCCTATCTTTTCACAGATCTGAAATGGTCCAAGCCACATCTTTTGAAACTTGGTGTGTCTTCCCTTATCTTCATGGGCTTTGTCCCATTTCAGGAATAAATCACCGACTTGAAATTGTTTGGAACCGGATGAAAGTGAATCAAATGATGACTTGATGATCTGATGATGTTTCGCATGAATGATTTTGGCTTTTTCTCTCTCTTCTTCTAATTTTAGAATTTGTTCATGTCTAAGTTGTAAAGAAGAAGAAGGGCTTTCTTCAATAAATTGAACTAGGGCTAGAGAAGGAAGGACGAGATTTGTTGGTAGCACTGCTTCTTTTCCATACACAAGTTTAAATGGAGAAGAACCTATAGAAGCTTTTTGCGTTATCCTCTCATCCCATAATGCAATTATTAAAGATTTATGCCAATTCTTATGATTCTGTTCGATAGTTCGCTTGATAATTTTAATAAAATTTTTGTTTGTAGATTCTGCCAAACCATTGCCCTGGGGATAATAATTAGCAGAGTATTTGAGTTTAAATCCTCTCTTAATTGTGAAATCAAACATAGCATTTCCTGAAAAGTAAGATGCATTATCAAAGACAAGAGCATTCGGGACACCAAACCTGGTAATGATGAATTGGTCTATGAATTCAATAATAGCTTCAGAATTTGTTGTCTTTAAAGGAATCGCTTCAACCCACTTGGTAAAGTAATCAGTAGCGGTAAGGATATACTTGTGCTGTTTGGAAGAATTTGGGGTAATCACTCCAATGATGTCCAATCCCCATTGCTCAAATGGCTGTTCAATGTTGACCGGTTGCAGAGGCAAGGCTGATTTCCTTTGTCTTCCACTTGAAGTTTGAAAATTTCGGCATTTCCTTACATATTCATGAGCATCTCTAAACAGAGTGGGCCAATAATATCCAGCATGGATGACTTTGTGAACTGTTGTATCAGCTCCAAAGTGGCCTCCT
>APFE030886222.1:0-26353 GCA_000404065.3 Pinus taeda
TCTTCCAAGCATTCACCTTTGGAGCAAATCTCCCAAGTCAAAAGAGGTCTCTCTCTCACATACAAGGCAACAAGCTCATGACCTTCCTCAAGCTCAAAGCAATCCTCACACAACACACCAAATGCCTACAAAGAGCAGCACTAAAATGCACTAAGAATTCCTCAATCAAAGTCTATATGTTCCAAAAACTAGCTGCTCATGGGCAATGGAGGAGGCTTATAAAGGAGAAGGAGTCTCCATGAATAGGTAAAGGATGAGCTCTCCCCCAAGATAAGTGGGTGATCATTCGAACAAACATTCCAGAGAAAGGATGGCGACCTCAACAATGCTAACAGCCAAGTCTAGAGTCATCTGGAAGGTTGGTTGTTAGAACAAATTCGCCTAAACAGGATCAACGTGGGTGCAAAACTGGGCTGGCGTGCTGGCATCGCAGATCTATTACAGAAGAGGTTTGGTCAGCGCTCAATAGTACAAGCGGAGGGCGCTCTATCCGTGAAATTGGACTAGCGCGGAAAACACGTGTGCTTCCGCGCTGGCAGCGCAGCGGTTACATTATCCTCCGCCAGTCAGCGCGGTTATTTGATTAACAGACGCGATGATTCAATTAACTTAGGCAAAGAGAGTTTTTAGCCATTTCAAGGAGCATGCGCTTAGGTGAATGTGGTTTTATAGCACAGTAGGGAGACTGACATGATGGCAGTGACATTTTACTGTGTAACACATTTAGTAGGAGAATATTCTCCTCCATTTTAGGAAAAACTACCTGAAGAGGACCAACGTTTACTTTCTTATCAAAAGGCAGGCGGTGAGTGCTATTCGCTAGCTAGACAAAAGGTTACCAGTGGGATTTTGTCTGCTAAAAGTAGCACTAGACTTGCAAAACAAGGTTTTGGATAAGTTCTTCAAAATTTCTTCAAGGAAAGTCTTATTTTTAATTTAGGGATGCTTCTAAACATGTTTTATGGTGGATACATTGTTTTTTACAATTTTTGTCACTTTGCGACACTTGCAACATTGACGACACAAAGTGAAACACTTAGGATATGAGACTGGGAGTGTGACAAAATACTGTGTAACAACCATGTAGCTAGTGTACCCATATGGTGACCTTCTCTACATGCATTGACTTGAAGGAGAACCTACATTCTTCCTCACATCCTGCATAAGCCTCTTAGCTTCCTTGGTCCTTTTGCTTCCTTCTCTAGATGGTTCTGATTGATTGGTTATCTCCACTCTCTACTCCTCAATTTGTGGTTTCTCCATAACTTCTTGAGGTTCCTCCTTTAGAGGTAAAATCTCCTCTTCTAGTTATATGAAGCTTCCTCTCAAGAGATAATTGCATTTCTTTTCCTTCATCAAATTTTACAGCCTTCACAGAACTATAATTCTGAGGGATAGCAAGTACACACGATAGTTGTGGAGAGTTTATGTGTAACCAAAAAATACCCCAATCATGTTGTTTGTTCTATATTCTTCCTTGATTATTTGCATACATGGAAGTAAACAAAGGCTCCAAAAATCATGAAGTGTGACACATTTGACTTTCTCCTCAAGAAGGACTCCTCCAGTGTAATAATGCCTAGAATCCAAAGAGGACTCCAATTCTACAAATAGATTGTTGTGTTGCACACCTTGACCCATAAATGAAAAAGTAGGCATTGATCATGGAACATCACCCTCGCTACTCTCACAATGTTATGATTCTTTCTCTTAGCCACCCCATTTTTCTATGGGTTGTGGGGTGATGTCAACTCTTGTCGAAGGCTTTCTTTTCACATAAATGTTTAAATTCGTTTGACACGTACTCACCTCCATTATCATTCCTGAGAGCCTTCACCTTGTTGCCTATTTATTTCTCAACCAGTGCCTTGAATTCTATTAACTTTGAGAATGTCTCGTCCTTCTTCCACATGAAGAAGATCTAACACTTTCATCAGAAGTCATCAATAAAAATGAAATACTATTTGTGCCTGGAAGTGGATTCTATCAAGAAAGGTCCACAAAAGTGGATCCTTTCCAAGAGTGCATGTGTTTTGTTATCCCGATCATGAAATGTGGATTTTGTGTACTTCCCCAAGGTACATATTGTTGCTCAAGTTCTCCTTTGAGGAGGCCTGTGGTTATCTACAAAATTATATTCAAAGTTCCATGATGCAAATGGCCAAGTATTTTATTCCAAATTTCAATGACATTGAGGTTGTGCACCTTCTCCACATTTTTGCTCAATGCAACACAATTCTCCACATCTAGCTTGTACAAGTTTTTCACAAGAAGCTCAATCTACTTCATCTGTCTCATGGCTATGTGTCTTAGGAATTCCTTTCCTATGTTAAATAACACATCATAACCACAATCTTCTAACACTACAACAAAGATGAGATTTTTCTTTAGGCCCAAAATGAACATGACATCCTTCAACCTGAAGACGAAGAATCACTCCTTCTAAAAGCTGACTGTAAGATTCTCAGTTGCACTATACCTTCCATCATCCCCCATATCGATGTGCATCTGCAAATATTTTTCCCCCAGGTCACTGAAAAAATATTTATTTCCCGTCGTATGGAATGATGCACCTGAGTCTAAGTACCACATGCTTCCCATCACTGTGCTGACCATGCATGAAATGAGGGTAAATTCAAGCTCAAACTGTGAAGCCAAAGCTTCACTTGTTTCTCCTCCTTAGGTCTTTGTGCTTTCCTTCTTATGTGGAGAATTCATGGCATAATGATCTAATTCATGACAATGGAAGCATTTAAGTTTTGAAAAATATTTCTTCTTTCCCCCTTGACTAGATTTTGGTTTGGATTGGGATTTGTTTGCTTTTCCCTTCTTCTCCTTTCTAGCTAATGCAATTTTTTCTTCATCATTTCCCTTGGATGAAATCCCATCTCCAATATTTGTCCTTATTTCATCCTATATGAAATCAAACCATAATCACTCCCAACTTGGTAGTTTCTCCCTCCCATTCATCAAATCTTGATAGCTATGCCAACTCTTGGGAAGGCCCAAAAGGGATAAGGTTATCATGTATGCTTTAGGGACATTATGTTATCTAGGAAATTCCTTCTACAAATAGAAGTGATCCCTCTATTCCAATGAGTGGATCTAGTAACAACTAAAACAAATACATGCAAAACTCTTCTAGTTTAAGTTAGAATGAGATGAGAGAGGATAGATGGCCTACCTCACTCCTATGCAGTATCTTTTCAATGTCGATAAGGATCTCCTCACTTCCAATCTTGATCCTTTCTATTATGTTTTGAATGAATACCTACAAGAGAGATCAAACAAGGAAAACAAAGGAAAAACATAACATATTCATTCTAATGTAAAGGATACGATAGATCAAGGAGCATCATACTAAGAAAGTAGTCATTTACATGCTTATGGAAAGTAAACATTGTATTAATAATAAACACATTAGGTAAGCATACAACCATTGCCTTAATGTTGGAAGCCTCCTTTTGGATGGGTTTCCAAGTCCAAGCCAAGAAATCTCAAGCTCTCCTTTTTCCTTCACAAATTGTTAGCAATTAGGCACAATTTAGTAGCAACATGACTAATCTAGTCCAACCAACCACTTGAGGCTATATGGGAATGTATTTATATGGAAGGATAGGGAGTTAGGGATCCACAAAAGGGGGAAGAAGGTCAACATATTAATGGTAATATCCCTAAAGGTAGGATCAAGGACTCAAAATGGGAGAAATCGACCATATCCTTATTCAACAATAACCATCTCATTGTTCTCAAGGTTTGTAGTAAGATAATCTTATGCTCCCTTTTTGGAGAAACTACCTGAAGAGGACCGGTATGGATTTTCCTATCCCATGTCATGTTGCTAGTGCTAGTTACTAGTTACACCAAAGGGTACCAGCATAGTTTTTCCTGCTAAAAATAGCATTGGGCTTGCAAATAGGGGATTTTTGACAAGCTCTTCTAGAATTACTTCAAGGAATTTCTTCTTCTTGTTTTCAGGGATGCTATGATCAATGTTTTTCATGGTGAATTCATTGATAAATTTTGTCACTTTGTGACATTTTGGGCAAAGTTTGACAGCTTAGGGTATGAGACGGGGAGTGTGACAAATTAATGGATAACACGTTAACACCAACCCCGCCAAGTTCATCACAACCCTTTGTAAACTTTCTAAGATACCGCAGAATTGTGTCATTCTTTTGTAACTTGATACTTAGAAGTTTATCACTAAGCACCAGCTTCTTGTGGTCACTACTATGCTCGAACATTTTTTCACTGATTTCCACATCGAATTTTTTTTTTTCTTTTCTATGGAGATTCGAGAAATTATGATTCTGTACTACCTCCAAGATTATTCTCCTTGGCTACATCTTTCTCCCACTAGGCAAGGTTTTGGGCATCAGATGCTTGTGGTTTTGCAACATTTGTCTTGATGTATTCTAACAATCCATTTTCATCCAATACTGCCTCTATGTGGTCCTTCCATGCAACAAAATTAGAGGTGCCTTCCAAGCCATACTCTAGCCTTGGTCCATTGAAGGTCTTCTTCTCAGCTCTTGAGAAATCTCACTACTCTAATATTCAAATTTGAACCTCTAGGAAACAACTTCAAAATTTATGCTCTATTGTGAATCGAACTCTAATCCCAGGTAGTAATTAGGTTGTATATTTGCATATTTTCATGAATTTTTAATCAAAATCACATGACACAAACCTACACTACTTCTCTGCGGACATTATTTCACAATTTAGAATAGAAATCTCAGACCTACAAGAATGAATAACACACATGCAATAATTATTTTTATCTGGGGAAATAATCTACTAAAAACCCCAATGCCTCTTGCATTAATCAAATGAATAGAGATGTATTACAATTTCTTTTCTCAACTGAGCTCACCTTGCAAGTGCATAACCTTTCTCTCTACTCACTGAAGGTCACTGACCCAGACTTAGTCAAAAATATCCTGAGCTTGAGATATTATTTCCTTTATATGTTCCTTTAGGAATTATCCCCTATTATTTAGGAAAATCCTCTAATTGAATTACACAATTCCTTAGGTTGGTCATCTGACTACATGCAACACATGTACACTCAAGACTAGTCTACAACTGATGTTACATTGCCTTGGAATCTCCACCTCAACTGGGTTACTCGAATTCTCTAGATGCACTAGATATTTTGGGTTTATTACTCAGTTAAATGGATGATCATTGAGTTTCCCTGAAGTTCCACTACTTAACTGACCTTCCACTAGTTCCTCCTAATGTTAAAACTAGTTTAGTGGAAAACAACTTGAGATAGATGACCTTGATTGCTACAAATTAGCAATAACACATGTAAAATTGAACTCTAACTCCTCCAAATTGAATTTACTGAGTAGACTGGGTGACACAAGTCATGTCACACAAGTTAACATCATCCAAGTTGTCTGTTGACATGGACATTCGAATTTCCTCAATTTAATCAAGGAAAAATCATGTTGAGAATTTTTTGCTACATTTTTAAACACTCTAGAGTTGATGAGGTAGCATGGGAATGGAGGAAGCCATGAAAAAATGCATAACCATTTTTGTTTACGATATATGAAGGATGGTGTTTGTTTAAGGGGGAGGGGATTGTAACATTGCTTTTTAAAACCTTATTTTTTGTAATTTTAATTTATGAATTATAATGATGGAAATGTTTAGTATGGATATCTTGACATATTTATTTGATTTAATATTACTTTTATTTATATGTTGCTACAAATCTAAAATACAAATCAATAAACAAGGATCTTGATACCTAAGAAGAACCTAAAAGGGGAAAAATGGGAATTTCCTATCATACTTTGAATTAAGGGTTCAAATTTCATATTTTGTAGTTCAACTACCCAATTCCTAGAAATTATTGGAATAAATGGGGAGTGTTACTAAATTTTCCCAAACGTATGGGCTATGTACCTATTCTTGAGACTTCTTATTTGGCCATATAGCCCTAGATGGGGACCCCATATTATCATGAAGGTAGGTTATGGTGTGGGCTGAGGAAGAAAGTAGTAGTGTGTGATGTTAACAATGAGATGATTATGTCATTTTCTCATATGTGAATGAGTAAGGGAATTATAGAGAATGGCGTGAAAAAAAAAAAAAAAAAAACATATAGAATGTAATAGAACCATAAGTGGGTGTTGAGACAATGACTCTAAATAGAAGGAGAAAATAAATCATTTTGAATCATAAAAATCATATTTGAAGTTGTGATTTTAACTAAAATTGGGTAAGGAATTCAGTGTGGAACCTTTTAGCCCAGCATAAAAGGGAAAATAATTTTCTAAGGAATTTGTCTTAACTAAGCACATAAGGCACTAAGAAAATGGAAGTATTAAGGAACCATTAAATCAGTGAAGGACTCCCTTTGTGTTCTGTAGGCACTGTTGATAAATTTAGGGTAACTAGATTAAATGATTCCTTACTTTGATAATCGTTTGTGAGGTATTTATACTTAGCATGCTTAGATTATTCTTCAACTTGATTATTATTGTGTTTTCTATCATCAAACAAGTGCCAAATAATGAAAAATCAAAGAGACAAGAGGACATGAAATGTAGGATTATAGCCGAGGCCAAAACCTCTCCTCTTGAGAGGAAAACCCACAAGATTTCTTTCCAACAATTTTGACACCAAAAAATTTGACCAGAACAATTTCTTCTACAACTTAGACCTGGTAGTTTCTTTTGCAATTTTGAACTAGCAATATCTTCTGCAATTTCAACCCAACAATTTCTTCTACAATTTCGACCCATCAGTTTCTTATGAAATTTTGACCTAGTAGTTTCTTCTATAACTTTAACCCAATAGTTTCTTTTGTAGCTTTGACCCCATTAACTTTCCATCAATTTGACTTTCCCAACAACTTTCCAGCACTTTGACTTTCCCAACAATTTTCTAGAAACTCAACTTTCCCAACAAACTTTAGCAACCATAACACAAGAGAGAGAGAGAGATCCAAAGCTTCAATCTTGATTTTATTCTTCTTATACTTGATTTTGTTCCTTTTCCAACTTCTTTCTTTATGAGATCAAACTTTCTCTTTTTGTGTCCAAATGAGGTTGAGTTCCTTTTTATATATAGGCTTTCCAGGGGTATGAATTTCTTCCTTCAGATTGACTTGCTTAAGGCACCATGAAAAAGTCTTGGAGGCTCTTTGACTTTATTTTGACTCAAATGAAATTTTCTTTACAATATGTAACATGACCAAAAGGGTCTTGCATACATGACAATGACCCTTGTGACTTTTTTACTCAGTCAAAAGCCTTAGAAGCACTCAATGGGTTCCTGACCTATAAAATAAATTTCCCTTGAGCATGAAAACCATGCCTCAAGAATGAATATAATAAATTTCCTTTTTTCTTTACATCAAATACATAAAATCATGATTAATATGTCATTATGCAGACTGGACCTAGTTACATATTTCAACACTCCCTCTTAACTAAGGAGGCATTCATAATCCATACAAGGTAATTGGACATTCTAAAACTAAATAATTCTCATAGCGAAAGTTGGATTGGTAAGCCATCTCATAAGCTACCTCCTTAGCTTATGCTAGAGAATCTTATCATACCAACCAACATTGTCACATAGCAAGGCCTTGACTAACAATTCTATCTCTCCACAATATCGTGGCACAATTCTGGTGAGACCAATGACTGATAAAAACCATCATCATTATCTATTAAGGCGCATACCACACCTGGGTGTTCACAAGGTACACCCTTTTAGGACAAATCCTATCTTGGAATAACACATCCTCAAGGAATTTCCTCTTTAACTACTCTTACCTATTGGATTCCCTACCACATCCTCAAAGAGTATCGAAATCAATCTTTCATTCTTACTAAATCCTCCATTCTTTATTCATAACATGAAGAAAATAATTATGTGTATATCTCTCCTCGTGGCCTTCACTAAGACTTACAACAGTAAGTCCTAGTCTGGTGCATTAGTCTAGTGCATGACACATGAAGTAGAGAACCATATCTGTCACTCCCTCTTAACTAGGGAGGACCAACTCATTCCTATAAAAGGAATATATAAAGCTCCCTCTTAACTTGGGACTTGCTTAATCTCCATCTCAATTAGGGACTTGTTTCCAACAACAATGCTTTTGTGGAGATCATGGTACTATCAACTACTTGTATGTCCCCTCCTTTCGATGTCATGAATTTCAAATTGTTCATCATGAAGCCTTGATATTGTAAGGAATCATCCATCCATCACTTTCCTTCAATGAACCATAGGGTTTAACCAATAGTCATGTTATCCTTCTTTTCCTTCGAAATAGATCTTCTAGTCGACACCTAGCTTTCCTTCATACAACTACCTCTTCTAGGTCATGTTTATTTTAGTACATTCCATCCATTCTTAGTTGTAGGTGACATGTACAATTTTCTTTTGGTAGCCCTATTTCAACCCAACCAGATGTTTTTCAGAAATAAAAATGAGCATAAATAAAAGTTACCTTTTATGATGGTATTTCATCATGACATCTTCTTATTTGCAACATTGACATCTTTCACATTCATAAACACATCTCCAAGACATTCAAATATCAACGGTCTCGTATATTTACAGTCCTTATCAAAGTTTTCATTCCTTCTCCATTTGAATCTTTGTTAGCTT
Organism: Pinus taeda; assembly: GCA_000404065.3. Classification (NCBI taxonomy): domain Eukaryota; kingdom Viridiplantae; phylum Streptophyta; class Pinopsida; order Pinales; family Pinaceae; genus Pinus; species Pinus taeda. Next base: position 8,647 of record APFE030886222.1, read on the forward strand.
CTTGTTTCTCTTCTAATCATCTCCCTTCATGCTTGAGTCTCATTAGCACTATTGCCTCATAATCCTAAGTTTTTTCTTAGGCTTTGTCACAAGTTTGAAGCCCATGAATGTTGTTTTAGGGAAGAGGAAACCAGTAAATGTTGCATCATTAGGTGTGATGTGAGAAAATTTGGATGCTCATATAAGTGTTCAAGAGTTGAATTCCTAATTAGAATATCTCATTGGAAATCCTTTTAAGGCCTATGAAACTACTATTACCACTCAGCTTAACCTAGTTTGGATGGGGTTCATTGGCTATCATGGCTACCAAGATAAGTATTTGTGTCAAAAATATTTCATATGAATCTATTTCATAAATTGTGTCAGCCTTATTTTGGAAAGAGTTTAAATTTGCACGCAAGAATAATATATTTTGCATGGGTCTTCTTTGGAAGGTTTATATATTTTTATGCATTAAAAAATTAAATATTGTGCACTTGAGTTCTTGAAAATAAGTATTTTCTTTTTCATCCAATAAAAGTATCTATTATACGTTTGTTTTTTTGAAAAGAATTACATGCTTGCATGCACGAAGGAGTAGGTCATGCATGAAGGAGTAGGTATTATGCATTTAGTTTCTTGTAAAGAAATATGTGTTCTTGAAAGTATGGAAAGAAAAAATATTATTATTTCTTTAGGAAAAGAATACATGTAGAGGTGCACAAAACAATAATCATGATGTTGGTTCCCTGGAAGAGAATAGATGCTTTGAAATAAAAAGTTGTTTTGTGCTTGGTTATATATATATATATGGTGTTCTTACATGAAAGAAATATACCTACATGACTAATAACTATTATACTAAATTCTTGGAAAGGAATTTTTGCATATAAATAATAATTATTACATAAGTTCAAGAAAAAATAAACGTGTTTAAATGTTCTAAGTCTTTAAAAAAATATATTATTAGAAAAAAAATCCACGGTTCTTGTGTGCATGAGCATAGGTTAAATATAATTATTTTCTTAAAAGGATTTGCTATGAAATTATGGGAATGTATTTATGGATTTTGTGTGCATAATAACTAAATTATCGAAATCGTTTTACTTGAAAAATGTTAAATGGGAACCTTGCGCAACCAAATAATAACTATTTTCCGAGATCCCTAGAAAAAGAAATGTGTATTTACATACACAAAAGATTAGTTCATTGTGTTAAATCTATTTATGCGCAAAATAATAATAGATATTTTGAAAAAAGGAATAAGATTCTTTATGCATAGAGACATTAATTGTTGTGTTAATTTCCTCCTTGAAAACAAAAATGTGTTGCATGAATGCAAATAATAGTTGACTGAAATAGATTTCTTGGAAAGAAATGCACTTTACATGCATGGAAAGTAAAACTTTTGAGATAGATTTCTTGGGAGGAAATGTAGTTTTCATGCGTAAAAAAAATAACTAATTGGGATTTCATGCATAATTGAAAATATATTATGTTAGTTTCCTTTGGAAAGGGTTATGTCTACATGCAAGAGTAATAGCTATTATGTCCATTTCTTTTGATTATTTTTTAATACATGAGAATGAATTAATTAATGAGTTAGTTTCTTGGAAAAGAAACATGGACGTTACATGCAAAAAATAATGGTTAATATTGTGAAATTTAATAAAAGCTATTGTGCTAGAAGGGTGTATATTGTATACACCAACTAAGGTAATAGTTTGCTTTTAAAAAGGAATATCCATTTACACTGTTTCTTTTAAAGGGTGTTATGCATATACAAGAATAATATATTATATGTTAGCTTTCATTTGGAAATATTATGAATTTTCAAATAAGATTATTTGTTAACCTTCATCTAGAAAGACTGTGTGTTTGCATACAAGATGGTATCAAGCTTTATTTGTGAAAGACTCTTTTGGAAAAAAAATAAAATATATGCATTTTCATGAATAGGAATAATAACCATTGTGTTAGTTTCCTTTTTACATATTTGTGTGCACCAAAAGTAATAATTGAGGGGATAGGTTCTTTGAATAAAGTTTATATAATTGTATGCATAGGAATACTAACTAATATGTTTTACCCTTTGAAAATAAAAAAATATGTATTTTATGCATATAGCATTTGGCTTCTTGAAAATAATTCTTTATAATAGGATAAAGTGTATTTGTATGTTCAAGAAGAAAATGTATTTTCATGAAAGCTAACATATGTTCACATGATATTGGTTGAGGGGTTGGGTCCTTTTGGATAAATTTGATGTGGATGCATGAAAATAACACATATTTTTATTGTTATTTGGGAAAAGCTTATATGTATAATTTTGTAGAATCTTTCAACAAATCAGCTAGCTCTGATACCATGTAGAACTTTTTCTACAAATCAGCTAGCTCTGATACCATGTAGAAATTTCTCACCTGTAGATCACCTAGTAATGCAATGTACTAAAGCAAAACACTTGATCTACTTCTAAAAACAATTTAGCAGAATCTTAATCGAGCATGAGCAACATCAATAAGAACACATATAATTGATAAGAAGGAATCAATCACACATAACACAGAAGAATTTACTCGGGGAAAGCCTCAGCGTAAAACCCCAACTCTGTATTATCATACAAGTGGAAATATAGTCTGGATTATAGAAAGAATCAACTCACAACCTATCCTGCTCTCTCTGCAATCCCTCTCTTGCTCATAGACAGTCAAAGTCTTCTCACAAACCTTATCCTTTGTCCTCCAAGCCTGCTATTTTCTTGTGAAATTTCCTTGGGGTCCAGTGCTGCCACCTGTGAGAATTGGCCTCTTCACACACTCACTAACCTCTTATCTAATTGCACAAACCCGAACGAGATAAATCCTCATCATGGATGAGCTTACTTTATAGTAAAAATATTCATCAAACTGATAGTACACTGTCCCTTCTCTGATCTCAACTGGGTTTCTGTCTGAACTGACATGCATCAGTTATCCATGACTGAATACATAGTTATCTGAAAATAATAGTTGTCACATGCATGCAAGCATCAACAAACTATATCTCATTAATTTAACGACTTGTTAAATTAATCTAACTGAACTTGACTAAGTTAAACTAAGTCAACTGATCCTCTCAATATAGAACTCATCCTTAATTCCTCAATCAGTGGAGCAAAACAAGGACACATTCCCCAATGCATGGAGAAATAATTGCATGTTCTCACAAAGACTTCAAGTTTTCTTTTCCTTAACTAATTAACTCATGGAGATTAATTAATTAATATTTTAAACTACTGGTAAGATCAAATTCGTTTTTAGTTCCTATAGTTAGACCAGGAACTGCTAAAAATAGGAAGGGACCCAGAAATGCTATTTTTAGAAAATGTTATTTTTAGCAGTTTCACCTCTAACCCAAGGTTGCCAAAATGCTCATTGGCCAAACTGCTATGTTTAGAAATACTATTTTTTAGAAGTTAAAATTTTAGCACTTCCTAAATTTAACATATCTTGTTGCACACTTTTCAACATTATATAAATACATGCAAGAATATGAAAGTTAAGATTATATTATTCTTTAAAAGAATTTGGACAATGGTATTGATTTTCCTTGGAAAAGAATGTAAGCTTATGGGAGGGGAAGAGAAATTAATGTGGTATATATTTATGGACATGATTTGATAGTGACTTGTCTATAATTAATGCATATTCAGTGTTGCTAAAGGGAATATGTCATGATATTTCGTTTATATTTCATGTATGCACATGAATAGATGTTGCAGAATCATTAATAAGGATTGATTATTGGTTGATTAATACTTTATCTAATCATGATATCAAATTTTATTGAAGACAACAATGGAAGGAAATAATGGCGAACTAATGTTGCATGAAGATTGAAAGGTGCCAGTTGTAGGATGGTCCACTGATGGGGAAAATCTAGGCCATAACGACATAAAGATTGTGAATTTGTGGGTAAATGATATCATGATGATTGTAAAATCTTCTAGATAGACATGTTTTACTTAAATTATATTTATCTATAATATTTTTTTGATAATGGTTAAGAGATAGACTCTCTTACAAACCATTGAGTGAGGGGTGAACGCCCTCATGAGCGTTTAATAATAAAAGTAAACATTTATTGATTTTCACCCTACAGGGTTTCTAGGGTATATTAGTGTTGAATGATGTGATTTCCTATGGTTTTATTTGGATTATTTTAATTATTTTCATAACATGTCATTTACATTACCAAGTATGTGATTAACTAACATAGTTGAAAGAATCATGGAAATGATGCAATGTTACATCAAGATGTTTACGATAATATTTTATATCATTGGATGTTATGTTATGTTATGTAAATTCTTATTTGTTTACTAAACATTACTATATGTAAAGATAAATATTATATCTAATATCTAGTAAAGGAAAATGGAATAAGTAATTAGAACAATTACATGTGTAAATTGTGTAAAATTTATCTAATCCTATGTGTTTTCATGCGAGGTTTACCAGGGGATGTTATAGGATGTATAGAAATGGTGTTGGTGATGAAGAACATGAAACTGTCAAGGATGTTGGTTTAGGGCATTCTAAACGTGTGGAACATCTTTTAGATCATCAAGAATAGATAGAAGGGCCAAATTATTCCAGAACCCAAGAAGAGACTATCATGTCTTTGAAGTACATTGCAATAAGTTGAGGGATGTGTAGCTCCTCGTGGCACTTTAATGAGTCATAATATTGATTCCAGGCTGTCCAACTATGATGAGGCATTATTTCAGTAAGTTTGGAAAGATGACATGATGGAAGAATATTAATCCATCACGAAGAATGTTGTGTGGAATATTGTGTTAATACATGAGGTGAAGTTAGTGGTAACTTCCAATTGAATCTACAATATCAATCATGTAGTGGATGGTAGCATGGAGAATTATAATGTAAGATTCATGGTCAGAGGGTTCTCCCAGAAAGAGGGAGAGGAATATGAGGAGACATTGGCTCAAGTTTCTAGGTGAAATTCTATTATAACTTTTATTTGTATTGATTCTATTATGGGTTTGAAATTTTGAGTTTTCAATAGTCCTCTAAACTAATAATTATTTCTGATGATTTTTCTTACATTTATTATTCAACATAAAATAATTACACAAAGAAATTCAATAATATAACAAAATGCTAGAGGATCATAAAGATACAACCACACAATAACACAAGAGTTTACCATGGGAAAACCAACATGGGGAGAAATCCCACCAACCTTTACTTATAGAATCAACTCACTAAAAGAGATATCTAAGTAAGGATGATAATAAAACTGACTAATAAGATGGAAAGACTAGAAAACCACCAAGATTCCAAGTCATCCCTCCTCCAAGATTCCCACAAGTGAAAATTAGTTAAGGTATAAACTAGGCTCGCGATAGGAGGCCAAATTTTGGCCCTCTCTGTCCACATAAGTTTAGGCATATCATTGAAAAGTTACCACAGAAAAATCAGCTTGTTCCTTCAACACTTGGGAATTGTAGCAGAGATTTCTTCTACAAGTGCAAGCCTATTTATCTACTCCTTTGACTTGATCAACTTCACTTTAAATTCAACATATTTCCTTCACTTGGGAGAAAATGTATTTGTCTTGTGTGTGGGTTGAATTCTTATCTCATGGAGGAGGAATGAATGCTTATAGATAGCCATCTAGGAGGGTCAAATCGGTGCCTCTAAGGGGCCTAGATGACATGAACAAGAGGGGCCAACATGGTCAACTTATGGAGCTGTGACACATAATACCAATTTAAATTCTCTGTTTTAGAAGGTATTGAAGAACAAGCCTTCTAATTTTTCTTTGAAATATCCATATAATATAATTTCCTTTTGAGCATGAAGAAAAATTGCTTACATAAATGATGAAAATATACACTATGAAGATTGACCATAATTATAAAATCCAACAGGAAATTGCGTCAAATGTATGTGGATACAAATTTCTTTAATGGAGTGATTTATGAATAAGTGTACATAGGACAACATGAAGGCTTTGAGTTGCATGAGAAGGAGACTCGTGTTTTCATATTGAAGAAATATTTTTATGGACTCAAGAAGGCACCTTAAGATTGGTATTCTTGGATTGATGGATACCTAGTGAGTCTTGGCTTCACCAAGAATGATGTTGATCCCAACCTTTTCTAAAAGGTTGTTATAGGTGAGCCTATGATATTGTTGCTACATGTTGATGACTTGTTTTTGACAGGATCAGAGAATCTCATTGATAATAGTAAGTGTGAGTTGACATATGAGTTTTAGATGAAGGACCTAGACTTGTAGCATTATTACTTGGGAATATAAGTATGTGTTGACAGTGTTGGACCCACCAACATGTTAGGGGATCTCCATACTAAGAAGTCCCAACTAGACCTCAGACTGTTTGGTTTAGGAATCCCAACAGTGGGTCATATGATATCGCCTTGACTGCGGTTGCACGCATAGGCAAGTAAGATTTCCCTATTGGTAACAAGGGCATGACACACAGCAAGCCAAGAAAGGTGCATGAATGTCTCTAACACATTAGAGGTGGAATGGTTGCACCCCTTGGAAACCTATGTAAACACGTAGCTTGAAAGATAACACACGAGAAAATTTGCATCACAAACTAGAAGGAAGGTGAACCAACAATCCAAAATGATGGTTAAACCAACAACACATCTCAATAAGATTCATACATACATATAGAGAAGGAGTCTATACATACATGCGTAAGAAAACATATACATATATCATTAGAGTAACCAAGTTAACTGAAATAAAATAACAAAACATGCATGAAATGTGTTGGCTCTGTTATATTAAGAAGTGAAAATTCCAGTCATACAGTACAACCACGACCAACCACTAGTCTCGATAGCAGAATGTTACGGTCACTTCCACCTGCTCCTCCAAAGAGATGTACTAGATCTGCACTGTAGAGAAGCCAAGGCTCATTACAATACTCTCCAAACTTTCTCTAAGATACTCCTATCAGAAGCTTCGCTGACCAAAAGACTCTACAATGAGTTATGAGGTACTATGAATAGCGAAGGGTGGGGTGACCCTTGACATTCCCCTTTGTGACTGTTCACCTACCCTCATAACTCTTTAGCTACTCTATGAATATTACATTCCACTATTGACACTTGGACTTCCACTTTACAATATGTTACATACAATTTGCACATGTACCCATGTTACATACTCTTGCCTCCGTTGCATCTGAGTACATTGATATGGCTCCTCTGTCCAACTCGTCTGATAACATGTGCATCATCATCTTCAGTGCAGTTGGACCAATAACATACTGATCCATAGTGTCTATGTTGATCTTCAAGTGTGTGCTAGTGACCATGTGCATCAACTTGTCGAAATACATGTCCAGATCCAGTTAGAATTGCTTCTTTTCTTCGGCTCGGTGAATGTGCCAAATGGGTGGGATCACATGAATGCATACAATGACATCCATTATCTTGAACACCCTTTCATGCGATCGATAGTACTACTCACCCTTTCTACTCCATGCCAGCTATTAGATGGGTCCATAACTTGTATGGGCGTAGTTTCATCAATATGTGCATGTACAGAAACATAATGCAAGACATGAAAAGAAAACTTACCCTAAAATAGCTAAGCTAAAAGTGCCAAAGACTCCTCGATGCAATGTGGGATGTTAGAGCTGCAAGGTTGATGTGAGGAATGAGCTCTGCAGTGTCTGGTTCACGAGTTTTGATAAGATCGAGTTTATGATGTGCATGCCACAAATTGAGGAAAAAGCGACACTTCGTGAGAGGTTTGTAAAGTGAGCCTTGAATGTAACCTCTAGCAACGAAAAATAGTTCCCTATATCTAGGGATTCCTTTTGCATGCTACCTTTTTCTATTTCAGGAAGAGAGGCCCATGCATGGAAATTAGTTTTGCTCAGTCCCAAAGGGACCCGGTCAACTTGAAGACACATGAAACATCCTGCTTGAATAAGAGAGGGATTTTCACAGTTATGAGAGGAACTGTGCTGGATGTCCCAGAGAGATTACACAATTTCTGGGAAGAGCAGGTGACTACTACTAAGAATTGCATAATTTCTGGGCTGAGCTGCAGCGTTGGGCCATATTGCGCAACTTTCCAAAGGAAGATTGTCTAACTACATTGTGCAATTTCTAAGCCCAGTGGGCTGGCCAGCAGATTTGTGCAATTTTTGGAGGGAAGGTTGGTTCCCCTCTGAAATTGCACAATTTTTTTAGGGATCTTCTCAACCAGCAACTCGCCCTATTCTGGAATGTTAGCCTATGAGGGGAGTGAAGAAAAGTAACATGCACAGTTTAGAAAGCTACTAAAAAGCCAGTGAAGTCTATGTACTTGACAACCCAAGACATGTTGCTAAGGATGATTTGTAGGGAGGCTCCAAAATGAACCTAAGGAAAAATTTTGTAGGGTGGTTGAAACCACTACAATAGTATGGTAGTAGCCAACAAAAATCCCTTATTAAATGGAAGTATGCCATTATGATCCTTCAAGGATTTGGGATGATGGTCTACAAGTACATGTCTACTCCCATGGTGACCAATCTAAATAAGTTGATAGAAATTGATTCATATATGGTAGATCCCTTTATGTATTGACATTTGATTGGCTCATTGATGCATTTGGTTAATTATAGACCTAATATTTTTTGAACACTCTAAGCTAGTTCTTTGTGGAACCAAGGAATTCACATTGGATTGTGGAAAATCATGTGTTGATATATATTTTTGGGATAGTTAGTTATGGTTGGAGATATGTGCCAAAATATGGAGTACAACTATATGAATTCTCAGGTTCCAATTGGAAAGGGAGTATTGAAGACATGAAGATCACATTAGGATGTTGTTTTAGTTTGGGTTCTACTATGATATCTTAGATGAGAAGAAAGTAAACAGCTTTAGTACTGAGCACTACATACTGGCCAAGTACACTGCAACCAGTATGGATTTGAAAAGTACTTTCACGATTGTTTGATCAATTACAGGAACATACCAGGATAGATTGTGACAATTAAAGTTGTGTGAATCTTTCAAAAATTCATTCTACATGACAAGCCAAAGAACATCTAGATTGAGTACCATTACATCTAATACATGGTACAGAAGAAGAAGAGATTAGTGAAGTTGAGGAGAAGGTTGTTGACATTCTCACCAAGTCGCTACCCATGGAAAAGTTTTCATACTTAAGGTACAATCTTGGAGTGGCTTAGAATGCCTCCCTCATTGAGAGGGAGTGTTGATATTGTAGCATTAAGGGGCAAACATTATCCTTAGGTTAGGATATTGAAATATCAAAAGTATTGACTAAGGGCCATGTAATGTATCTATCGAGAATGGGCCAAAGAGCATCAAAGCCTAGTGTGCTCCCCTAAATTTCCAAGAGGTATTTAGCTAGTGGGTAGAGTGAGTTCTTTTAGAATTGGGAATTTTATTACCATTCAATTGGCATTCATAAATGGTAATAACCTAGGTTTTCATTGTAGGTCATAGGTGTTGACCAAGTTCTAGGTGACATCTTGGATAGTTGGTGAACAAGGACTAGTCTTGTCCCAAGAAGGCCAAAAGGCTTGTGTGAACCCAAAAGGCCTTTGACTAGTGGGTAAGTAGATCCATTTGCAAAGGAGAGTTGACTAGTAGGAAACTAGATCCCTTCGCATGATGTTAATGTAGGATTATTTCAACATTTAGTGGATGGATACATAAGCATAGTTAGCTCTTTCAATATTTTCTAGAGAAGAATATTTTTTTTAACAAAGCGGACATCTGAATAAGTTAAGAATAATACCTCCCTATCAAAGAGGGAGTGTTTAATTTTCATAGCTACATCGGTATTCAAATAAAAATAAAGAAAAGATAATTTTAATTAATGTCAACTTGGAACAGTCATGCCATCCCCCCTAATTGAATAGGTTAATTAACCCTTCGTCAAAACCCACATGATTTTGCCAATATAAATACATCATTTGACCTACCTTGGCATTAATTCAAACAAAAAAAAAATGATATCTTCTATTCACACATGTGAAGGAAAGAGACAAAAGATATTTGGATTTTGAATGAGCTCTCTAATATGTTTGACTAATGTTGACCAAGCTCTATTATAATCTATTTCACGTAATTTCTGGAGGGTTGACTGTAATTCTTTCTAGTTGAGTTAATCATAAAGTTGAACACATTTTTTATGCTAAAAGTTGACCAAATTTTCTGAGTTGACCATAGGTTGTATGACGTAGTTTGACTAAAATTTCTAAGGAAAAGTTCACCATAATTGAATAATACTTTCTAAGGTAGAATTGAACAAAATTTATGGGCACTGTTTGACTGAAGTTTGGGTAGAGTTTATTGATTTATTTGGGCAATATTTTGGCTAATTTTGTGGGCATTTTGGACCATGTTTTACCTAGCTAATTTATGTGGTCAGATTGACCAAATTTGACTGAAAATCAAATTGTACCATCTGTTGAATTGAACAATAATTTCTCTAAGAAGAGATTGTTGGGTTTTTTTACCAAGGTTGGGTTTCCTGGGTGAAAAATCTGTGGTATTTACTATTTGATCATGATATCTATTGTTGAATTATTATATTGCATTTATAGTCTAATTTTTTGAAGTGTAATTGCTTAATGATAATCTAGAAAGTGCAAAATATCATTAGAAGTAATTATCCATAGTACAAAATTCGTGCTTGTCCTCGTAGCACTAGAAAACTAACATTAGGTGCATGTTCACCATCAACCTGGATAGTATTATATTATTATTTTGAACAAAATTGAAAATTCCTCCTTGATTTCCCCTTCTTGTTACAAATCAACACGTTGCCAACCTTTTTTGTTAGTGTTCTGATACTTTTTCCTTTTTTGTATCTTCTTTGCGATAGGGAATAAGTCCTAAATATGTCATGTTTGAAAACATGTGTGGCATCTAAGTGTCATGTTTTCATAGTCCAAAATTTGAATCCATTGGAAATATTTATGATTGAGCAAGATGCACTTAGGTAGACCCTTTCTTAGGTCTATTTCTACATATATATGGGAAAAGGTGAATAACAATTTCTTGCTTCTTTCATCATCCATGTTTTTAAAGGAACCTAAAGTTTTCTTGATTCCCTGTAAGGTCTTATGATGCCAAAAGGGAAGAGGGAGGTTTGGAAACCTTCCCCAAAACCAATACCTTTTCTACCACCATTATTGTGGAATTAAACTTTGGAAACCAAGGGGTGATGAAAAGTCTTGCTCTTCCATAAAAACAAGGCTTTTCCTTCAGAACTTTCTCTATATCTTCTTGGGAATTGAACCAAACAATGAAAAAACCTTTTAAACAAACATAAATACCACAATTTTTGGACCATGTCATACATTGAGGTAAATCTTCAAACATTGGCCAAAAACCATTAAAAATACAAATGACAACCTTTGCTTGAAGAACCAAAAAGAGTTGATTTACTTCTGAAGATGGAACATATTCTAATTGTTAACAATATAATTTCTTGGAGTCAACTATGGTTGTTCCATTGCAATGTGACCTTCCCTCGAGTTGCATCCTTGTAACAAAATAAACCAATTGGGTTCCTAGAGCTTGAGGCACCTATGTGAAAGCACAAAAGAAATAAATTAGTGGAGTTCTTAGTTACGAAATTTTCACGTATCTCGGAAGAAAATATAAAATTGCTTCCATTCACATATAAGTTGTTGCATGGCTATTGTGATCCCCATTCGTTTCTCAAATGACGCAAATAGTTAATGGGGGGCTATCATTTCAAGTTTTCTTATGTTCCCACTACTAGCACTTGCAGATTATGAGCCCACAAACTCAACTCATCCTTGCTTCCACTTCAAACTGAAGAACCCTATGGTCTACATGTAACATTAATTCATCAAACAAAGTCAATGGATCTATGCATCAGGAAATCAATGCATTAGATCACCATTACATAAAGTAGAAAACAAAATTTGTGAATTAAACCAACTAAATTATTACATAGCATCTATTGGTGGCTTGGTTGGCCAATTATTCATTCTAATGGTCACCTCTTTTCAATGCCCAAAGGCTACAATTTACAAAGGAAATTACAATATTGTGGTTCATTTCAAGATCCATGATATTCTCCATAAATATCTCAACATGTTCCTCTCCACAAATCTCATCCCTCACAAACTTGATTTTTCAAGCTTTCTAATAAATCCCTTACCTTTTGATGCATTTTTCTCATTTTCATCTTTGAGAAGTTGTTCTTGTTAATTTTTTTCACAAGATTGGTTGATGGTCCTAGATCAGACACCCAAGGTACAAAAAATTATGACGTCCTTATCATATGCATATAGTCCTCTCGTAACAAATTTAACTCATGAGTTTAAACTCACCTATACACTAACAAGTCTCCACCTTGCACAATACCTCACCAAATGTTTTCCTAAGTTTGGGCTTTTGGCATTTTCCTAGTTCTCTTCTCTAGAACCGTTTGAGCACTCCTTTCTCTAGGATATTGCAAATATTCTACCCTTCCTCTATTTTCACCTACATAGATAAAACACATCTCTTACCATTCTTCAATCACTTGTACCTTCTTCTGCTACTTCTCCTCCACACTACACGGACGAATCTTCTGCTCTCTAATGCCATTTGATGCAAATGATTTATGGGGGTCTATCATTTCAAGTTTTATTATGGTCCCAATCATAGTACCCGGGGATTATGATTCTGCAAATGTAACTCATCGTCACTTCCACTTCAAACCAAAGAACCCTATTGTCTACATGTAACATTAATTCATCAAACAAAGTCAATAAATCTAAGAATAAATCCATCAATGCATTAAATTGCCATGCACACACATAGAATCACATAAATTATAAGACAATTTTCATTAATTAAACCCACTAAACTATTACATAACATCTATTGGCACCTTGGCTGGCCATATCTTCATTCTAATGGTCACCTCCTTTCAATTCTCAAAGGCTACAATTTATAGAGGAAATTACAATATTGTGAATCATTTCAAGATCCATCATCTTCTCCATAAATATCTCAACAAGATCCTCTCTACAAAGCTCATCCATCACAAATATGTTGTTTCAAGGTTTTTAACAAATCCCTTACCTTGTGATGCATTTTTCTCATTTTCGCTTTCTAGAACTCGTTCTTGCTAGTTTTTTTCAGAGGATGGGTCAATGGTTCTGCATCATCTAAGATATAAATTAGATCTACCACATACTCGTCTTAAGTATTGAGGGGTTTTCGAAGTGAATTATATTAGATATCATTTTTTGGGATTTAACTACATTGATTAAGTCATTCATCTATGACCAATTCCATGAGAGGTAGTCATAACTAACTAATTTTTCATGATTTTGAATAGTCCACTTGACACGCATTACATTGGGCGATGCTCACAAGGGTTAAGAAGTAGGATTGAAACTAGTGAAATGAATCACATGGCGTCAAACATTACTTCCAGGGCTTGCACCCAGTACCCATGACTTCCCTGGAGTTCACCCATCCTAGATCACCTCTCACTCAAGCACACTTAACTATGGATTTTTGCCCACAATAAAGCCCACTTAGCTTTCTACCGCACTTTCAAAAAATTAGCAAGTATTGTGCCACATGAACCATTGAATTAGAGTTCCCTTCACTTTTTTGAATTTAAGTATTGAGGAGTTTTCACAGTGCGTTATATTAGATATCATTTTTTGGGATTCAACTACATTGAGTAAGTCATTCATCTATAACCATTTCCATCAGAGGTAATCGTAACTGACTAATTTCTCGTGATTTTGAACAGTCCACTTAGCACACATTGCATCCAATGATGCTCAAAGGGGTGAAGAAGTGGGATTGAAATTAGTGAAATGAATCACATGGCATTAATCATCACTTCCAAGGCTTGCACCCGGTAACCAGGACGTATTGGGAGGTCACCCATCCCAGATTGCCTCTTTTGAGACTCAAAATGGGATTGAGGTCCTGTCTAATTATTTTATCTTTACTGCCAACCCCAATGGAGGAGAAAAAGGAATTTTTCAATTATATTTGCTCCAATCCTAGGGTAATGAAGGGATAAAGCATGAAGATTTGAACATTAAATCCTTAAGATACAAAATAAGGGAGCTAAAGTAACAAATAAAAACCCAAAATGGGAATGAGGTCCTATCTAGAGCCTTTACAAAAATATGGAACACTTTCACCTTATTCTAATCAACCTCAACCATATCTAATTCTTTTATCTTTCCCACCAAACCCAACGGAGGAGAAAAAGGGATTTTCCAATTAGATCTGCTCTGATCCTAGGGTAACGGAGGGAGAAAGCATGAATATTTGAACATGTAATCCTTAAGATACAAAGGAAGGGAGCTAAAAAAATAAACAAAAACCCATAAGGTCGCTTGATCAGAGAAACAACTTCACTCATAAATGTATAAGTACTCAAGTCTACCATTGTGGAAGGAAGTGAAGATGAATACTCCTTAGTAGGCTTCTCTCCATTGTGCCCAACCACTTTCACTTCCAAACTTTGAGCAACAAAACATGTTGTAGAATTAGAGTATCCATGGACTACAACCTACTCATTTATGAGCAATTTCTATAAAGTTAGTTGAGAACCTTGAAATCCCTTGAATTGTTGAGAAAAAGGAGAATCAATGTGACTTACCTAGAATCTTGAAGCCAATATTGATCCATGTAAGTAGGCCTTAGGATTTGAAACCCTAACACGATGTTTTTGACTGGCCTGAGAACTTAATAATCCAATGTTATTCTTGTTGTTTTCTTCTACTAAGAAATATTTAGTCACAAACCTTATGGGAGCAATACCCTTAAGTGTTTAGAAGAAACACTGATCACAACCACAATGTTTCTAACATTATGCTATTGTATCTTTCTTCTGATTTCATTATGGTAGGAAAGAGATAGATAACCTCTTATTCTTACCATAATTTTGTGAAGTAGTAATGAAAAATCAACTTATAGATTTAAAATAAAGGTTAGAGGTAGGGGGAATATTAGAGAAATTTATTTAATATATATATTCAATATTTTCCACCACTCCACCTTCACCCTCACCAATATTATTAAATATGATTTCTCCAATATTTTCACACACCTAACCCTCAACCCCACCCTCACTACTACTTTTTCTCCAATATTACACCCTCACCCTATATGAGGGCAAGGTGGGGAAAAATATGAGAGAAACCTATACAATATTTCCCACCACATATTGTTTATGTTTTCTCCAATATTTCTCCCCACCTTCACATCAGGGGAAATATTGTTTCTTTTTCTCCAATATCAGGGAGGGAGATATATTGGAGAAAACATAAAGAATATTCCCCCCATTACTACCCTTAAAATATGTTTCTCCACCTTACACGAGAGGGATCCAATGGTGGAAGGACACCTTGAGGTAGTGGCGAAACTAACCCTAAAGGAATTGGATCTAATGGTTGAAATTCGTGTTGAGGTAGTGTAGATTTTCTTGTAGATTCAAAAGCTTATGCAATGTACTAAAGCAAGAGATGAGAATCTACTTCTACTTTTTATAGTGGAAACACAAAGATCAAGAAAAACAATAATCGATAGAGGAAGAGAATAAAATACACATAACACAATAAATATTCGGGGAAAGCCACAACTCAAAATGCCACTATCTGTATTGCATAAATCATAAAATCAAGATGAGATTACATTGCTTATTCTCGCAAGAATAATTCCAGCACTTAGTAAAATCGATCTCCAAGTACCTATTTCCTTTCGCAATTCCTATGGCTAATTAACTCGAAATTCCTAAGCTAATTAAGTTTAATAAACTGAATTAACTATTTACAATTTTCTATGAGAATAGAATTTGATTTTAATTCACATTTTAATTCAAGGAAAAATTAAACTGGAATTTCTTGTTGCTATTTTCAACACTCCCTCTCAAGAAGAAAGGGATTATCAACTACCTCAATCTTGTCTCTATGAAACTCGAATTTACATCTTTATAATTCCTTTGTCAAGATGTTAGCATATTGCTCCTCCTTGGGAATGTAATCTAACAACATGGTCTGCCTCAACACATAATCTCTGAGATGATCATATCGGATAGCAATATGCTTAGACCAATCATGAAAAACTAGATTTTCAGAGAGTTTTATACAACTCTGATTATCATAGTAAATCAATGTAGGATCCATTTATTGAAAAAACAATGTAACTAGGTTCTTTCTCATCCAAATAGCCTCACATGTTACATGACTTGCAGCCATGTATTTTGCCTCTACCAGACTAAGTGCAACTGATCTTTGTTTCCTGATATACCAAGAAACTGTCGCTGACCCAAAACTGAATATCCCTCCTAATGTGCTCTTCCTGTCGGATGGACTCCCTGCCTAATCTAGATTGGTGAAGCCTTCAAGCTTCACTCCCTCTTTCCGTTTGTACCATAACCTAAACTAAGTAATGCCTCTGAGGTATCTTAACACATTCTTTGTTGCCTTCGAATATAGCTTGGTAGGCCTAACCATCACTTAACTAAGCTGGTTAACTACATAACACATATCTAGTCATGTGTTCACCAAGTACATGAGTGAACCCACAAGCTTCCTGTAAAAATTAGCTGCCACTACTTCACCTGAAGTAGCATCCTCCTTCCTCCAATTATTGGCTAGAGGAGTCTCCATGGGTTTACTACACTCCATGTGGAATCTCTTGAGTATCTTACTGGAATACTTGCCCTAAGATATTTCAACTCCCCATCTCCCTACCATACCTCCATGCCATGAAAGTAATGCATGAGCCTCATGTCCTTCATCTCAAACTCTCTTGCAAGGTACTCCTTACAAGATTTGATGACCTTCTCATCACCTATCAGTATGAGATCATTAACATAAAGTACAATGATCGACAACTTACCTTCCACCATAATGTGGTACAAGTTTGCATCCACTTCACTCTTTGTGAAGCCCAACCCAGTGAAGTAGCTATCTATTTTTGTGTACCAAGAATGGGGTGCTTGCTTCAACCCATATAATGTTCTCTTGAGTTGGCACACATGTGACTCACGATCAAAGGTCTCAAAACCTTGGGGCTTGTCTATGTAAACCTCTTCCTCAACCATGTGATTGAGGAAGGAAATATTCACATCCAATTGATGGATCTTCCAACCCATCTGTGCTGATAGTGCCAATATATATTTGATGGATGAGTACCTTGCAACAGGAGCAAAGGTTTCATCATAGTCAAGCCCCTCTCTCTATGAAAAGCCACAGGCCAGAAATTTGGCCCTATGCTTCTGCATGCTACCATCTGCAACTTGCTTTACCTTGTAAATCCAATGGGAGCACACTACTAACTTGTCCTCTGGTCTCGGGACCACATCCCAGACACTGTTTTGAACTATGGAGTCATACTTCTCCACCATCACATCAACCCAAACCATTTGTTGCACTGCTTCCTGAAAGGAAGATGGCTCTGTCATAACACATGCACCCATAAGTGCCATATATCCAGTGTACCTCTCTAGTGACCTCCTCTATCTGCGCTGAGAAGTGGGTGCTACAACATTGTCTCGTACATCATTCAACAATTTGTCAAAATCTCTAGTGTGCTTTCTTCTCTATCTAGAAGACTTTGCTTGAGTGGATGTATCGGCTCCCGGAACCTTTGCATGTGTGTGCTCCGCATCAATCTAAGGCCCCTCAACCTTAGGAGCTAAATGCT